>CAUYQG010118214.1:0-27168 GCA_963574415.1 Tarsius wallacei | reverse complement strand
GCTATTGTGAACAGAGCTGTAGTTTGCTTTATTTTAAATTATCTTTTTACTTTAAAAACAAAGAAATCAGTTTGGGAAATATCTATGTTATCAACATTCTTTGGATCACTAGTTATCTGGCAACTATGTTATAGCTCTATTCTGTTGTAATGCTATCTGGATACTAAGCATAAAAAAATCCTGCAAATAAGTTGATCCTTATTTTTAACTCTAATATACAAAGCAAAAGAAAGAAAGCAGTAACAGAAGAAATAAGCACGATCAAATGCATTGAAACATGTCGCTACTTTATACAAATCATGTTATTACAGATAGTAAATAATGATGACTATATTCTCCTTAAAATTATAAAACCATAGAATGAACTGCCATAGCTTGTGTATTTGTCACTTACAGAGTAAATGTCTTCTTCAATGACTACAGAAATTCTGAAGATTTAAATTGTGTTTTGTGTAGATTGTAAAATATCAAATACATCTCAGTCCAGGTCCTACTTCTCAATGGGGAAGAATGAGGGAGGTGTATGGTCTGAGTTTTATGTTTTTAAACTTGAGGTAGCTCTCAATTTATCTGGGCACTGTTTAATAAAACAAAAGAAGGGAGTTAAGATCAAAAGAATAGGCTTCTTGGCCAAACCAGCAGGGTAAGTGACACTATAAATGAAGATGCTGGTGATACTGACAATCAACAGCACTCAGAAAACAGAACCAGGAGTGGAGTGCAAAACAGTTGGGATCAGGCATTTCAGATCCAAATTTATGATTTTGGGGTCTTCTTTCTGTGCTTGTTTCATCCAATGTGTCTTATCAGGTTTAGGTGAGCTCCTTTTGTAAATATAGTTAAATTGGACCAGGATTAGAAAAATAAAGATTTTAAAAAAATATATAGAATGTAATATCTAGTGATAACTTAAACTGGGGGAGAGTTTTATGCTCGGTTTATGCAAAAAAATAAATATGGTATATGGAGAGAAAGAAATTTAAATGGCAATTGACAGTATCACATGTTAGGTTTAGTTAGTATTCCAGTGTCAGGATGAGTTTGATTCTAGTAAATGCTAGTAGCACTGGCAATATTTTGACATCCATTCACAATTTGTGTACAAATAAAGTCATATACATAACTTCTCAAGGAAAGGATAGTAAAAATGTGGTATATATGTTTGAAGTGCCAAAAACTCTGACAAGAGTATACCATTTACTCTTAAATTCTTCCTTCTTTTATTACAAAATTAATATCAGGTCCTGGACTTCCACAAAAGACTGCTTGCATTTGTTTATGGAATCTTAAATTTATGACTGCTAATATGATATGGCAATACTGAGTTGTTTAAGTGATCCTTCAGAAGCTTAATGAGAAATATTGTTTAGTGGATAATGCCAAAGAATAGAATTTCAAAAACTCTTGGCTGAATTCAGTTGAATCATGTCAATGTGTTTGTTGGGCAATCTCAATTATCCTCCCTAGTGACTGTTTTTTGCATACTGACCTTGATATTTATGACTCATCAAAAGTATACATCACAAAATAGTGTAGCCTCCAGAGTTAAAGAAACTCTAAAGGATCCAAATCTCAAATATGAAATCAATGAATGCTGTGGTCCCCTGTAAAACATTACATTCCAGAGAATTTTTATAAAAGTTCAGTTTGCATCTCACAGATCAGTTTCCAATAAATTAAATATTCTTTGGAAGATATTATGCTATATAGCAAAAAAAAGTTATACAATATTTATTTAGATAATTTAATACAGTGATATGGGTGACGTGTTTCTCTTCCATATTCACAACTTACATAGCAAAACATACTCATAAGCATATATATTGTGTTCTATATATGGGGTTCTACTGAAATGTTTTTTAATAGATGCATCCTGAAAGATGTTTCTTTATCATACATGATGCTTCTTTCTGCATATACTATTAGAATAGGAAGAAATCTTAAGATTATCTAGTATAATGTTATTTAGCAGGCTTATACCATTTATCCCACTTTGAGCCATAATATCATAAATTATTAGAATTAAAAATAATATTTAACTTCCTTTCTTCATCTAAACATTGAATCATAACTGCAACATTACTAACAGTTATTTATCCAGCCTCTGTTTAAACATATTCAGTTTGTTTTTGAGGAAAATGCTTTTTCTGGTGAGTCAGAAGTGTAAGAGTCTAAGGTCCAGTCTTCAAGATGTCAGCCTTCTGACCCTTTTTCTCTTCTGGTAAAAAAGTATACTAGAGTGGTAACTGCTAAGATCCCATTTGATTATTTGATTTTATGGATATATCACTCTCTGAAAGCCAGGGAATTCATTTAAGTCTTACACTCCTCTTGCTGTTAGAAAATTCTTCTTTGGGTACAGTAGAAACTCACCCCTCTGTAATTTCAATGTCCATTTTCTGAGTTATCTTTCCCAGTCTTCAGAGTCTCAGTTGGAATCTGAATCCTTCCACTGCTCAGGAACAAGTTCTAAATTCTAACAATCTTTAAGAGCCAAGACATTCTTATTTATGTGTAATTTAATATTCTTTTGATGAAAGTGAAGTCAATCTTTGGCTCTCTTTTTAAAGGAGTTAAAACAAAAGGGGCCATCAAATACACTCTCTGCTGGATTGCCCAAACTATTATGTATGATGGAGTGAACTCCCATCAGTAGGCATGGAGATCACCTGGAATGTCCAGATGGTTCCTCAGAATGGGGGTTTTCAAAAGACCATTGCTAGACATATGTGTCTGGTTAGAATGTTTAACCTTCATGGTCTTTAATCATGTAGCATTATGTGAAATGCCACTGGCTGAATGGTTTGATGAAGTGTTTTGAGGCCACAGAGTTTCCAATCTCCTGACCACCACCAGAGGCCCTGCATCCACTGGGAATGTGGTCCATACAGTTTGAATGCCTCTCTATTGGTCTGAAAAAAAAGGGCAGATGGGAGTCGGTCTTTACATTGTGTTGCACGGGGATAAGGACTGCTGTGATCAAACAAATGAGAGAGCAAGAGAGAGAGGGAGATTGAGAAAGAGAAAAATTGATTGCTAAGGTGGACAAGGGGAAATATCTGAAGTGTGATCAGCCTGTTTCCATTCTTCTCTTATTGTTAATAATCTCAAAGATCATTTACTGGGGACAAAAGTTGTATTGATATTATGTGTCATGAAAGTTCAGTACTCTATACATGATAAGTGCTGATGAAAACAATGAAGATGAAAAGCCTATAGTTGTTCATTTTAAAGGCAGCTGAGTGATATGGAAAGTAAAGCTGCATAGGAAACATTTGAATCAACCTGTTCTGAGATCAAATACTGACTCTATCACTGTCAGTGAGAGAAAGTGTCTAAATGTCTCTGAACTTCCATACTCTCACCTGTAAAGCTGCAATAATTTCGGGGTTGTGGTGAGAATTAGATAAACCATGTATGTAAAAGGCTTATCACAGTTCCAAAAACTTAGTAAACATTTAATAAATTATAGCTATTATGAATTACTTATTAGGATTATAAGGACTATAACATGTTTGTAAGGACTGTTGATACCACTTTAACAGCAGAACTTGACCTAGGACTCTTCTATGTGTGTAACTGACTTGTCCCGTATGTGGTGATCACTAGGGCAATTTTATCATTTGTCCCTCTGACATGAAGTTTTTCTGGCTCAGAATTATTTTTATTTTTTTTTGAAACATTTGTTACCAGACCTCCCTGTGATACTTCTGATGGTCACTGAGGCTTGATGGAAGCATCTCTTGCTTGCGTTTTCCATATAGCAGCATAGGAGTCCTCTCTTGCATGTATTTGGGGTCACATCTTTGTTGTTGCTGAAACTCTGGAAAGAGAACACTCCATGGAGCTTTGCTAGCCAATTTGGCAGCATGTTTTTTCAGCCCACTTGGCTGTGCACAATATTCTGTCTGAGTTTGGGAAGATCTGTCTGCTTTTTTCTTTTGTAGAGAGGCTATGAGAAATGAGGCAATGGATTTGCCTTACACAACAGCCCGGAAAATAGGCCATGGCCTAACAAATAATGAATTACATGGCCTCCTTCCAGAGAGTTCCTGGCTGGAGACTGCAGGACAGGTTGAGACGCCTTCTGATAGATTTTGCACTAATTGTCTTCTTCCCTAAAAGAAGTTCTGTTTCAAACAAAAGGCAGAGGGTGGGTGGAAAGTGAAGTGGATTCTTATATAGTATGAGACCTTTTTAAGAAGAATCAATTTTATGTAGATTTTGAGGTCACAGGTGGAATCATGCATGCCAAAGCATAGCAAGTATCAGATAATTTTCATATATGGCAGTGAAGGATGGTAAGGTGTGTGCTTGACCTCACCCTAAATGCTCTTCATTTGAGACAAGTCTAAACCTTTACGTTATCGTAGGACCTCAGATGACCATAGGTTCTCCTGTTTTGCTCTGTTTATCTATGCAAAGCCCTTTGTCCTTTTAGATCTGCCTGTTCCAGATTACTTGTGGTAGTTTGTTCTTTGTTGTTTTGTTTTTCCATCAGTGAGGAAGCCCCAGGCATAAACTGCAACTGAATGTTTCTCGCCCTATACTCTTCCCACTTCTACACACACACACACACACACACTGCCATTTTAATTGCTTTTCCCAATGATGACAGAGTGATGTCTTCCCTACTGGGTACGCTTTGTCATTTTGGTTTAGAATTAGAAGAATGGGAGAGGCTGGAATATCATCAATCTCGAGAGGCAGCTGATCTGATGACTCAGCGTCTGCACCAAAAATATTGCTCTGAAAAAGCTGTAGTTCCCTCACCCCCGAGCTAACACATAGAGTTTCCATATTCCCTGTGCGTTGTTCGCTTAACTCCTTGACTGCCTGTGTTGATCACGATAGCCTTGGACCGAACGTCCTCTTCTTCATCTCAGAATCGTGTTCCCCAGGGTTGCTTTATGGAGCTATTCATGGATAAGAGCAATAACAAGCCCAACGGCATCGCTTCCTTTTCGGTATTCTGTGACATTCTCATCTCTGCCGACTGTGTCTGGCAGCCACACAATGAGGCCCTGCGTGTGTCAGAGAGATGGATGATATCTGCAGTGTCTGCATCCCAAGGCTGACTCTGTGAGCTCCTGCTGCACCTCGCTTCACGGATGTGGGATACTGTGGCACTGAATTAGAAAAACAACCCTCCTCCTCCAAGAAGGCTCTTATTTTTCTCTCAATACAAAATACCTCAATGTAAATAACGACACACATTAGATATCTGATGGATAGCACATTGTACTTTCATCATCAATATTCCTGACTATGTCTGTTTGTTTTTGTATTATTACTTGGACATTATTTTTTCAAAGCAAAAACAAAGAACTTTACATTCTTTCTCAGACAACTTTGCTTTCTTCAACCAAATGGAAATAGAAAGAACAAATTATAAAGGATATGAATGAGCCCCCATTTTATTATCAGGGAATCGGCCAGTTAATTTTGGGAAAGACTGCCCTAAGCTAAATTGACTAGTTTTTGTTTCAGTATGAAATTACTTCTGAACCATGCACGAATGTGAAACAGTGGAGTGTTTGGTAATGGATTATTAGTAAGGATCTCTGTGCTGCTGAGGTCACTCAGGCACATCTGAGAGAAGGGTTATTAGGTGGGAGGTGAACCAAATGGCTCACAACAATAACTACTTCTGCCATCTGTTTTTCTGGAGTCGACTCCATGGGCATGTAACCTGTGCCATCACACAGGACCTCACGCTGAGATGGACCGTTCAATCCTCTGCCACTGTCATCTTTAAATTCTTAGTGATATGTGAGCAAGAGGACCTGAATATTTATTTTGCACTGGGTCCAGTAAATTATTTAGCCAGTCCTGGTGCCCACCCTTGCTCTATGCTCTGCAAATAACAGGATTTTAGAATGGGAACTTCCTCCTCAGTTTTACTGAGGATAAAGATCAGCATAGATGTCAGGATGCTGAAGCGAACATGATATAGCCTGCCCACCCCTTATGAAATGTTACAATGGAAGTGACTATGAGAACTTGCGCCCCATATCTTGAATCCCCTGATCAGATCAAGAGTCTAAAAAAAAAGGAGTAGAGAGAAAAGACTTGTGAGGATTTCTTCCAAACTCCCTTCCCTTTTATTTGTTTTATTTTAAACATATTTTTTATTTTAAAACTGTGGAGTACAGTTAAGGGTTAGGTATACAAATATGCATCATTCAGGCACCCTTGTCAATAAGGGGTGCCCCCCCCATCCCCAGGCAGATACTGACTACCGTTAATCCCACCACCCTTGCTCTTCCTGTCCCCCCCATAGATTCCCACCACTGTCAATCCTTTTCTTATAGTATTATGATAGATGTTCAAGGATACTACGCAGCTATAAAAAAGAACAAAATCATGAATTTTGCAGCAACCTGGATGGAACTGGAGTCTATAATACTGAGTGATCTTTCACAGCATCAAAGATATGAGTATCACATGTTCTCCCTTCCCTTTTGTATGGAAGATAAAGACTGAGGGACTCAAATGACTGACACCTGACTCATGCCTGAGAAACATACAATAGGCTGTGGCTTAGATTCAGTTCACACTTGGAACATTTAGAAGCAAGAGTGAGGTTTAAATGGAGGAATCAAAGGGAGGTGATCTAGTGTGGTAGAACAGGGCTTGATGCATGAGAGTTGGCTATGGGCCATCTGGAAGAGAACACTGGCTCAGCTTGTAAGTAGGAGTTGAGGGCAGGAGTCTTGAGCCTCTGAAATAAAGGTGGATCTTCTGGGATCAAGAGAACTGTGAGAGAAATTGGTCAAAGAGACCACTTAAAGTGCCCACTAAACCAACCGTCTTAGTCAGCTCCGGCTGCTATGACAAGCTACCATGGATGGGTGACTTAAACAACAAACATTCACATCTCACAGTTCTGGAGGCTATAAGTCCAAGATCAGGAGGTCAGCATCATCAAGTTCTTGGTAAGCGTCCACTCTCTGGTTTGCAGACAGACATCTTCGCATTAAATCCTCAAAACTGGTGGAGAGAGAGCCCTGGGCTCTTCGTTCCTTCTATAAGGGCTATAATCCTGTCATGAGGACTCTACCCTCATGACCTCACATAAATTGAATTATTACTAAAGGACACACCTCCAAATGTCTTCACATTGGGGATTAGCATTCTGAGACTGCAAAAATTCAGTCTATGCAGCAATCATGAGGCCATCTGTAATCATCTGTGAGTCTCTTCATCTAAGAGCTGCCAACTTTAACTATCTGCTGTAACCAGAAAGTATAAAATCACCCTGACATTTCCTCATCTTGTTCTCCCCAACTTTGATTCTGGAGTGCAGATGAGGACTGGGAGAGATGGTGAGCAGGTAGGGAGAGGAACAGAGAGGCTTTGTACCATTGGAAGTTCCAGACTAAAACAGATGCCAGCTGGTTGAAGTGTTCTGTTGCAGGTTCAGTCAGGTTTCAGGTTTTCACTACTATATCAGACTGAACATTCTGATGATTGAATTGAGTGTGTGTTTTTAATTCAAATGAATTTTTGGATTTTCTTTTACAAATAATGCGAGGGACGCTGTCTGAATGTTCCCACCAGGGACAGGAGACAGCTCTATCTTTTCTCACTACCCCATTAAGTTTTATTCAGTGTCACAGTTCACAGGCATCATGCTTGTTAACATATCAATCACATCTTTATTTTGCAATCTTCCCAATGTGTTGAAGAGAGTATTATCCAAATGTTGGAAATGAGAAAAATAATGAAGAACAGGGGTTAAGAGACTTTAGCAAAATAATAAATAATAGAGTTAGAATTTAAAGTCAGGTTTGTATGTTTCTTAAGATATACTTCCTTAATCATTAGACGGATTCTCCTTAATAAAAAAAAATCATTGAATAAGTACTTACTATATAGGCCAGGAATAGTGCTAATTGCCTCACATATATTATATGATTTACTTCTTACATAAACCGTGAGTAGACTCTATTCCTATTATCTATAAGGGAAACTGAAGCTTAGAGGGTTTCAGTAACTAGTCAGTAACTAGTCTGAAACTACATGAGTGGCTCATGTCTGCCTAGCCCTCAAATTTGTGCAATTCATTAAGTGAGACATAGAGAAAAATGTGTCTGTGTGTGTCACACACACACACACACACACACACACACACAGAGAGAGAGAGAGAGAGAGAGAGAGAGAGAGAGAGAGAGAGAGAGAGATTCTTCTTAGTGTTCCTATCAAATAAGTCTTATTTTTACTAAAACAAAATGCATATGGAGGACCTCCTAATTATACAGCCAATAGCGGGCACCCAAAATAACAACATAAGTATTAGCTGGACATGTTCCCACCAAAAGATTATTATAAATTATGAAAGAGAAAACGAATAGTCATGATAACCTTAGCCAATAATGAAGTGGCCTCCTATGTATTACTCACAAGAGAGAAGGCAACTCTTTCCTGTTTCCAGGAAAATTCATAGAAGTCTTCATGGAAAAGGTGAGTCATTAAGCATAGTTTTATTTAAACAATTCAAAACAAGAAAAAGAGCATCCAGATTGCGGTGACGATAAAAGAAAAATCACAGAACTGAAAATAAATATAACCAATAAAGGGAGAAGGCAGAGAAAGTATCATCCTTCTAGGAAGAATGCTGTTTGTCCTAGAATAGTGGAACCCATTGTGACTACAATATCTATGCAAAGACCTGAAATCAGGCTGATTGTATGTGAACAGGTTGTGTAGGAGAGGAGAGGCCATTGCAGGTTCTTTACCGGATGATTAAGCAATAAAAGGTGAGTTTTAGAAATATTTGTCTGAGAATAAAATGCTGGTTGCAAAGAGAATAGAACCAGTGAGTGACTGCTACTGTTGTCCTGGCACAAAATGTTACCAAGTTATGGAATGGACTTTTGGTCTCTATCAGCTTCTACTTCTGAATGAAAGTAGAAAGGAATGAGGGTAGAAGTAGAGATATCTGGGGGAAAATATAAACGTATATATACGGAACTATATATCTGTAAAAATATCTGCAAACTGTAAGAGAAGAGCTGTAGCCTTGAAATAATAGTCAATAATATATAGTCATTGTACATAATACAATAATGTATTATCATTGTATAGTCAATAATTCAGGTAAAGTTCATAGTTTAATGAACCAAAATAAGAGCAAAGCATATGGCAAATTTCCAATATCTATAATTGTGTAGAGAAATATAATCATTGTAATACTGGGAAGCTAGATGTGGTAGTGAAAATAGCAGTGAGTTAAGAATCAGAATAACATGTTTTCTTTTGAAGCGTGATATTGCTATATAGAGAAAATATCGTCTTTCTTTTTTCTTAACGTTTTACAATCAGCACAAAATTCTAGTTTGTTACATATGGCACTTGCAGCCATTGGAATATTCAAAGAAAATCCTGTGAATATGCATAACTTTTATAAGTCAATTACTTGTATTTAAAATTCCCTAATGTTATTTCTGAAGTTGGAATGCTAAATTAACACTTGTTATCAAAGGTTTTGCTGAAAAATGCCAGAATGTCATTGAATAAGGTGTCAATGGGGCAGATAGGGGACTCTTAGTTTGCTCACACTTTCTTTTACAGTATCTTGATAATAAGGTCTGATGTACTCTTGAGGGGAGGGGATGGGTGGTATGGCAAGGGAAGGAGTCATTAATGTGGAGCATTTTCCAAATCTTTCACTGGCAATATCCATATCATGTTTTCTATTTGAAATGTTGACAATGGAGAAGACATAACTAAGAAAGGCTGTGATGAGTCAGCCCTTAAAGCTTGGATCGTCTTTGCCCTCCACATCTACTTGTCTGGTGTGTCTCTAACATGAAACAGAATCAACCCAGAAGGGGCAAACTAAGGTTACCTAGGATCGTGGACAAATTTATTTTTATTTATTTATTTATTTTTTGAGTCAGAGTCTCACTGTCGCCCAGACTGGAGTGCAGTGGCCGCTCCCGGTCACCGCAGCCTCGACCTACTGGGCTCCGGCGATCCTTGTGCCTCAGCCTTCCAAGTAGCTGGAACTACAGGCACGCTACCATGCCCGGCTAGTTTGTAGAGATGAGGTCTCGCCAAGTTGCCCAGGCGGGTCTCGAACCCGCGGGCTCTGTCAATCCACTCACCTCAACCTCCCAAAGGCGTGGGATTACAGGCTAAGCCACCGAGTCCGGCTCAAATTTATTTTAAGTTTGCCTTATTCCTATGAATGATTTCTTAAAAATTGACCTTTCTGTTGAGGTAATTTCTAGAATAGTAGGATATCTTATTGAAGCAGGCCTGTTGTAAGTTTTTGAATGCATTTTTTTTCCTCCACAACTGTACAAGTGTACTCAGGCTCTTGATCAGAAAAAACCAATGTGATATTATTTGTTAAATTAAATTAATTAATTCTTTGGAATATTTAATTTCCATTCTTGTGAAAATAAATTAAATTTTATTTGAAGTGATGACATAGAGATGTATCTTTAGAATCAGATGTTATTTGTGTCATCCTTTTAAAAAACACTTCTTTGTTCGTTTCTGTACAAATTAACTGATAGCTACATCCCTGTGGGTATAATGGACACATGGCTAATTTCTTCAAGGAATTATATTTGGAGTAAATAAATGCTGTCCTCCCAAGTCTGTTCCTGAATTTGTAGTCAATGATAGATAGTTACATTCAAAGAGTTCTCAGGAATGTCATACATAGTAATTGGCAGGCAGCTTTACCTATATTGAGATGATGGATCTCTGTGAAAACATAATTGGTTCAAACATGTTGCTGAAAATGCAGGACATCCTAGGTCTTACCTTTCTAAATATTTTTTTCTTTTTTTCCAGGTATAAATGAGTCAAGATTGCTGAAATAATTACTATTTACAAAATCTAACAGTGCAAATAAGTGTGAAATGTTCTCTAAGTACCTAGTGGGAAGGGGAGAGAAGGGAGGAGCAGAGAATTAAGTGATTTAAGCATAGGGAGTTGTAATTATGAGAAGCCATGTTAGAAGAAATCCCAGGCCTTATGACTGAAAACATTGTTATTGTCACTATCTCAAGTCATTCTTTGTACCTTAAAATGTTGTCACTGTCAGTAACCACAGAAATGTCTCATCTTGGTTTTTTGTAATTCTTGAGCCAAACAGAAATCATCTAAAAATTTAACAGAACCAGTGCTAACAGTATTCTGTAATATAATTCTATTCCTGTCATTTTTTTTTCTTTTCTTTCTTTCCTTTCCTTTTCCCTCCCTCCCGCCCTCCTTCTCTCCCTCTCTCTCTCTTTCTTTTTTTCTACAGGGTATCACTCTGTTGCACAGACAGACTGGAGTGTATATTACGATCCTGGCCTAAGCCTCCTGAGTAACTGGGACAACAGGCATGTACTACCACACCCAGTTAATTTAATATATATATTAAATTATCTTGCGATGTTTACCAGACTGATCTCAAACTTCTGGCTTCAAGCAATCCTCTCGCCTCAGCCTACATTTTACAAATTATATCTGAGTACTGTTCTTCTTCCAAGATATTTACTGATATAATATTTGACACTAAAAATAGTCATTAGCAGTGGCTAATTTTATGACTTTTTACACAGGAGAAAAATAATCTTGGGTCACCTGAAATTATAATGGCAGGCGTAAAACTTTATAAATTATGTTCAAGTTGAGTCATTAAAATATTATGAGATTCTATAATCCATTAGCAAGGTACTTTATAATTATCCAGATGTATATATGTATTATGTATATAAACACATATGTCAAGATACATATGATTTCTTTGCTATTTGGGTAAATGGATGGGTAAGAGAAACCAATGTCTGGTGGAGTTGTGCTATGCCTCACTCCACATAGCTTAATTTCCAAAACCTATTTTGACATAGTTGTCATGCAGTCTCTATCAAAGTGCTGTCTCATGACAACTTGCATCACAGTTTTGCCTGGAGACATACCAAATGATTCATGCTATAGCAAAGATTCAGTACCTTATAATATTTACTAGATTTATGAAACCATATAATTTCAATAAAAAATGATTTTGAATGGCGGTGACAAACCTATAGCTCATGATCACCATTAGATGTCACATATTATTTTTTAAAAAATTTTGAGGAAAAAACTTAGCTATTTGAAGAATATCCCAAATCAATGGTCCTGAATCTTTTTGGCATCAGGGACCACTTCATGGGAGACAATGTTTCCATGGATGAGAGGTGGGTGGGGGGTGGGGAACTTCAGGCATTAGATTCTCATAAGGTGTGTGCAACTTAGATCCCTTGCACGTGCAGTTCACAATAGGGTCCATGCTCTTATGAGAATTTAATGCCACCACTGATCTGACAGCAAGCAGAGCTCTGCTCAACAGCCTTTCACCTCCTGCTGTGTAGCCCGATTCCAAACAGAGCATGAAACAGGAGTGGGGTACTCCTACCCCAAGTGACCAAACACTATGAAATACTCGTTATATTCAGCAACACAGAAAATTATGAGTAAGCAATTTACAAAGAGAAGCCCTACAAGTCTGGAAGCCCAGGATTGTAAAGTGTGCATTGCCAGGAAGAAATAGAACAAGATTTGTAACACAAATTCATTGCTGGTCAGGCATACAATATTGAGTAATTAATTTGCTGAACCACTTTAAGCACCAGTTTCCTTATCTGTGGAGACTGGATATTAATACACATTTGTTTACCTAAGTAAACTTAGAAAACATTGTTTTAACTTATGTAAGACTTTTGCAACTTCAACATTATCCTACTTTGAGGTCACATGACACTTTCAAATAAGAATAGGCAAGTAGTTTCACCAAATTACTCCATGAGAGTCATTTTAGCTCATGATTCTTGAAGAGTTCATGAAAAATGATTCCTAGAAGGACCTCTCTTCATATAGAATAATCAGTGGTAGCCAAAACAAAATAAAATATAAATTAACACAAGATGAGTGTATTCACTGTTCATGCTATATATGTAATAGAAATCGGCAAATGTCTCTACTCCATATAATCACCAAGGGACTGGGTTGATGGTCACAGTGATATCTCAGAAGAATCTTTTAAAGTCTCAGCAGCAGGAGAAGGAAAACCGGATCATCGAAGGTGGGCTTGTCACTGCCTGAGCTTCTCACAGATTCATTGATCCTTAACTGCATTAGGGCTGAGAAGCACAGGATACCAAATGGACTTTTGTTACGCATTACTGGGTGATGGAGAGAGGAAAGGGGGGGGGGTGGGGAGAGGGAGGGAGGAAGAAAGAAAGGAGGGAGGGAAATTTCTAGTAACAGTCAAAACAGTATCACAATGTTATGATTCCCCAATTCTTTAACACCAACAATTCAATTTAATTGTGACACTAACGATCCAGAATTTGCACAGACCTCACAGGTTAAGAGTGCAGTCCCTTAAGACTGTCCCCAGTTTAGCTGCCATTTTAGATGCAAGTCGCAGGAGTCATTCAAACTTCTGATCAATTGTATATAAATTAAGAGGTTTCTACAACCCACTTTTTAAATTTGATAATTTGTTAGAACAAATCACAGAACTCAGAAAAACCTTTGCTAACAATTACTGGTTTATTATAAAGGGTACAACTCAGAAACAGACAAATAAAGGAGATGCATAGGGCAAGGTATGGGGGAATGGCTTCACAGAGCTTCCATGCACTTAAAAGGCATGTCATCTTCCAAACACATCAATGTGTTCATCAGCTCAGAAGCTCTCCAAATCATATCATTTAGGATTTTTTAAAAAACAGGGTTACATAACATAGGCATGATCTATCAAACCATTGGTCATTGATGATTGACTCAAACTCCAGGTCTTTCTCATCCTCAAGGGTTGGAGGTGAGAGTAGGTGGGGGGTGTGCGGAAAGTTCTAACACTTTAATCATGCCTTGTTCTTTCTGGAGACTAGCACCTATCCTGAAGCTATCTTGGATGGAGGTCCCCAACATTTTTGGAATCAGGGACCGGTTTCATGGAAGATAACATTTTCATGGATGGAGAGGGCTATGGTTTCAGGATCATTCAAACGCGTAAAACTTATTGTGCCCTTTGTTTCTATTATTACTACATTGTAATATATAATGAAATAATTATACAACTCACCATTAAGAAAAAGAGACACATGTGAAAGTGGTAAATAAAATAATGGGCAACCACACGAAGACTAAAAAAAAGTGTCAGATTCTGACTTAAAGTCTGCCCCCAGATGCAGCTGTACAATTGAAGTACATCAACTCACTTGCCACTCACTGATAGAGTTTTTTTATGAGTCTGAAAGGAATCATAAAAAAACTCTGTCCAGTCACCCTCAGGGTTAATGTTAATCTGTACTTTCAGCTACTCCCCAGTGCTAGCATCACAACATCAGCTACAGCTCAGATCATCAGGCATTAGATTCTCATAAGGAGTGCACAACCTAGATCTCTCATATGCACAGTTCATAACAGGGTTTGCATTCCAATGAGAATCTAACGCTGTCACTAATCTGACAGAAGGCAGAGCTCAGGCAGCAATGCAAGCAATGTGGAGCAGCTGCAAATAGAGTTGAAGCCTCACTCACTCACCTATCGCTCACTTTCTGCTGTGTGGTCCAGTTCCTAATAGGACACAGACTGGTATCAGTCCATGCCCAGGGGTTGAGAACCCCTGATTTAGGAGTTCCCAGCCACCAATCATGTCACTGAAATGCAAAAATCACTCTTAGCACTCAGGAGATTTCAAGGATTTTAAATATATATATTTAAAGAGAAGATATGTGTGTGTGTGTGTGTGTGTGTGTGTGTGTGTAATATACATATATATGTATATTATATATATAATCATAATATGCATTTAAAACCAAATCAGACTCAAATAGTACTCACGCTACATACAAACGGTAACTCACAATGGATCAAATATTTAAGTATATGAGTTAAAACTTTAAGACTTGTAGGGAGACAAAAGCAGGCAATACTACTGCAGTCTTTGGTTGTGCAATGGTTTCTTAAATATACTGTCAGAAGCACAAGCAAGAAAAGAAAAAAAAAAACCCAGGTAATTTGTATATCATCAAAAATAAAAATTTTTGTGTTTCAAAGACACTCCTGAGAACAAGTGAAAAAACTACTCACAGAATAGGAAAACATTTTGCACATCATACATCTAATTAGGGACTGGTATCTAGAATATATAAAAACTCTCACAACTCAGTAATAAAAAGACAAATATTTCATTTATAAATGGTCAATGTATCTGAATAACCAAAACAAACAAACAAAGAAACGAATAATAAACACATGAAAAAATACCAACATCATTAACCATCCTGGAAACACAAATGAAACACAGGAAATTAAAACTGAGAAGATTTTGTAAGTGTTTCCTCCTCTTCAATTCGAAATTTATTTAGAGGTCAGATCTCATGTTAAGTGTTTTGATCATAAAACAAAACAAAACAAAAAAGAAGGTGACACAAGGAATTTTAGAGATGTTGCAATGTCTATTATCTTTATTGTAGTGATGGCATCATAGGTGCTTGTATATGTTCAAACACCAGATTTTACACATTGAATAATTGTAGTTCTTTGAATATCAATTATGCCACAATGAAGCTTCCCCCCGCAAAAAAAAAAAAAAAGCGAGATGAGATTCTACTTCACATTCACTACAATCAAAAACAAAGACAATGACACATGTTGGTGAAGGTGAGAGAAATTGAAAGTCCCATATATTGTTGGAGGGGAAAAAAATGTTTAAAAAGTAAAAAAATGATGTGTCTGCTTTGGAAAACAGTCTGGACGTTCCTTGAAATGTTAAACATAATTATCATATGACCCAGTAATTTCATTCTTAGGTATATACCTAAGATGAATAAAAGCATATGTCCAACACATCATGAATGCATTATGTACACAAACGCATATAGCAGCATTATTCATAATGAAAAAATACAAAAAACTCAAATGTTCATCAACAGATGCATGCATAAAATGTGATATATCCAGACAAAGGAATACTATTAGGCCTTAAAAAGGAATAAAGTATTGACTCAAGTTACAAAATGGATGAATCTTAAAAATACATTAACTGGGGCAACCCCTTCGGGTCCCCTCCCACTATGGGAGCTTTTTCATTCTCTCAATAAATCCTGCTTTCTCACTTTAAAAAAATTTTGTTAATTGAAAGAAGCCCATTGGAGACCACATATTTTATGGTTCAATTTACATGAAATTTCCAGAATAAGCAAAGAAATGTAGATTGTGGTTGCCTAGGGCTAGGGCAGAGAAAGGGAGTGGTAAGGGGGGGGGCGGGAAATGGGCATGACTGACAACAGGAACAAGGTTTTTTTGGGGGTGATGGTAATGTTCAAAATTGATTATAACACTGGTTGAACAACTCTGTAAATATACTTATACCCATTAAATTGGTGAATTGTGTGGTATATTAATTATGTCTCAAATAAAGTTTTCTAAAAAAAATAGCAGCAAGAATAGTGTGAGGAAAAACAAATATTGGGAAAATTGTGTTTGTTCTGAATTACTTATCTATCTATCTATCTATCTAGATATATCTGTAGATATCTAGATAGATAAACACACACATGTTTGGGTGTGTATATATACTATATTCTATGTGTGTATATATGTAATAAAATATATTTAATTGTATATCTTCCATTCCTTATACATCAGTATGTGTGTTTTTTAACATAAATCTATAAAATTCTTTGTAGAACATAATGCAGACAATAAAAGGGAAATTATTTAGACTAATAGCCTCCATTATGACATGACAAATAAAATAAAACTTTTATTTATATTTAATTTATATTAAGATAAAAAGGTCATCAAATTTTACAGATATTTAATATACAAATCAACACATGTGTTCCCATCTGTTCAATGGTGGCTCATAGGGTCTTAGACATTACTGTGGCTTTCAGGACACCTTGAAGAAAGAAAATAGGTATTCGGCAGCTCAGTGGTGCCTTCAGACTTACTCACTACAAATCCCTGAAATATACTTTGCAAAAATATTTTTATGTGTGTGGTTTAGAGTATATCACTTTAAAGAATGGTATTATCATCTGCAAAAAACACAAAAACTGTCTTATTTGTAACCTCAGAAAGTAAACTAAATATCAGAAATTTGTAACTGATTTTTAAAAAGGTAGACATCTTAATGTTATTTGACTCATTCGTGAAAAATATTATAACACCGCACCTTCCAATTAGTTTTTAAGAACTATTGATTGACACTAGGGTAAATGAAAATAAGAAACTTTTGAATGTAAAGTTAACTCAAAATCCCTGGAAATATTTTATTAGTATATGAAAGTGGTATTTTGCTTAATATTTAACTATTGAGAGATAAAATTTAATATTGCCTAATTTATCTTTACATTACTCTTTTAAATGGGATAGAAGTGCAAATTGACTAACAAAATTTCTATCAAAGCCTAGCAAATAATAATGTTTTAGTGAAAGAAAAAAGTTCTAATAAATATATAAAATGAATTATCTAAAAAAGCGCCATTGTATATAAATAATTTAATTTGGATATTGCATTATCACATTAGTGCAGTAGTATCTGTATAATACCTACAAATAAACATAAACATATTATGAGTGTATGCTAAAATTTTAATATGGATTTGCATTAACCAAAATACTTGAATACCATTGGTATAATTGAATATACTGAATGACTACAACTAAAAGCATATTATATTTGTGTGTGTGTGTGTGTGTGTGTGTGTGTGTGTATAAAATAACACTGAGATATTAGGTAAGACTTCCTCCGGCTCCTTGGTTGTCCATACCTCCCCCGGACATTCTATTTTCCCGTAGGGGAGAGAGAAAGTCAGAAAAGAAAAGAATACTAGGATCCCTGGAAGGCAGTGAGTTCTAACCCTCTCTGGCCAGAACTAATCGTTAATAGAATCCCAGATAATTATAGAAGAGGAGGATCTGGACAGCCCTTTCATGGGTAGGATTTTTGCTATAGTCAAAATCTTATCATTCTCTTCCTCCTCCAACCCACTCTTGGCCAGCATGGCGAGGGAACAAAAGAAACGCTTGAAAGACTTGGTGTTGTTTCTAGGTGGGTGAGACTAAGGGGAAATATGGAGGGATGAAATGGCATCTGTGCTCCTAAGAGTAGCACGGATTAAGAATGAAATGAAGACAGTCTCATCAACTCTCCATGACTCCAGACTGCACATGAGCTGCTGAACATTTCTAAAAAGAGGGGTAACAGAGACAACCTAGAGAACTGAATGCATCACAGCACATGGAAAAGAGGAACAAATTAGCAGTGATCTGTGGCACTGAGGGTTAAGAGAAGTGACTCCTGGCTTCTCATGGACGCTAACATTGGTAGGAATGTTGCAAACAACATGGGATCTTTTGTTTCAAAACTTCAACATATAAACCAACCGGAACTTAGGAACAATCCAAAGTGCTTTACAAAAGATCAAATTCTTACTATCTAAAGGAAGACAGCCTCAAAAGAAGAAATACATTCCTACAAAAATAAAATTATGTATTTTGCATACATGAATTTGTGACCTAAGGGTCACATCCCATAGAGGCTTGGGTGAATATGGGAAGAGAAAAACTAGAGAACTAGAGAGGAAAAAGTCAGAGTAAGAGGCACAAAAAAATAGGTTGGTGGAGTAAGGATGTGTGCATAACAATAATTCCAAAATGTGCTTCAGGTTATTTTTATATACAAACACATTGTGAAAGTTGGAAGAATACATTGAGGTTTGAGGTTTCTAGTAGTTATATTACAAAGCATATTTTTAAAATGAGTGAAGGGAGCAATTCACTTTGGAGAAGTCAGGTATGTTCTGAACAATGGTGCTATCAGAGCTGGCTCTTGCCGGGTGAAGTTTTCCCGACTGAAAAAACAAAGAAAAGACATACAAGCAGAGGAGTTTACTGTGCAAATTATAGAGGTAGACAAGGGGATATTTGGAAAGCGAAAGTATTTTCTGTGTAGCCAGAACTAATGATATTTGATTGGATAGCTAGAGATTCTGGGATGTTCCATATATTTTGGGTTGGAAAACATTTTGAACTTATCATACATTGAGAACCACAACCACAAATAATCTACCCACAGTTGAGTAAATTGGCATATCATTCTACAAACTCCTCATAAATAAAACTTCTCTTTGACTCTAGAGACATATTGCTTCAAGTGTTTTGCACTTTATATCGCCTACCCTTTTACTTCTGAGTTCAGCAAAACATTTTGATTTTAGCTCATTTTTTCTAAAGTATTCTCCCTTGTGCATTTCTAAGCAGCAACATGCATTCCAAATATTTCACGGTCATTTAATTCCACCACTTGACTTTAAAAGCTATTTGACCTTAGTAGGAGACTGCCAGCTCTCCAAAATGTGTTTCTGAAAAGAACAACCTATTTCTAAAACATATAACCATAACCCATTTGTCTGAATTCATTTTCACCACAGATAAAGAAGTCATTTTAGATAACTGCAGCAATAGCTTTTTAAAGTGAATATTATTAATACTAGAGGTTAAAGTATTTTAAAACTTCAAAACGAACAAGATGCATAAAGCATCAATAGCAATCACAACAGCAATCACACACACACACACACAATATTAGATTTTCAATACACTAACCATTTCTAGAGAAATTATTTAACTGACTTTGAAAAGTTTCTATTTTAGGCTAAATGTCTTGGATGTTTGTAGCATGAGGAGGTCAAGTGAGTATTTTAAAATGCCATGATTATGAGCTTCAGGCTGCCTTGGAACAAGGAATTTGTATAGGTTTCTGACACCAAAGAGGATTTTGTAAGAAATATGTTATCTGGATGCCATAACTTCTTATTCAACTTTCAAAAAATTTTAGTAGAAAGTAAGTATCGTAGAACTAATTCAGCAAGGAAAATAAGATTCTCTGCCCTCATCAGGGTGGTCTTCCTCCCAATTGCCATCCTGATTCCAGCTGGGTCAGATCAGGTTAAGAACATCTTTTTTGAGATACAGAGTGGCTTGGCTGTGAGAAATCTATCATGCCTAGAGACCTAGTTTCCCTCCCACTCCAGGATTTGGCATCAAGAATACGTCCATGCCACTACAAAAAGCAAAGCAGATTATTCATACATATTTAATTATTTATTTCGATTCCTTCATCTTGTTGACATGGACACTTGAGTGACGACTTGAATTATCTTTAAAAATACTTATTCAATGGATGTCTTTGCTATCTCACCTTATAGTCCTAAACTCTACTAAAATAGGGGGAATCTACTGAAGACTTCACTGTACATTTCTGAATTTAACTGAGAACATGTTAAGATAACTTGATAATCTATAAGTGAAATTAGAGTTTTTGGATAATCAAATATCATTTTGAAAGAACCAAGGAAGAAGAAATGGAGATTTTTTTTTAGTTTTCATATATAAACATTAACAATATAAAATCTCCATCACATGAATATACAAATTGTCTAAATTTATATCATGGGAGATTTCTGTGATGAAATTGGAGATGAGAATATAGTTGTCAGGAAAAACAAAAGCATGTTTAAATTACTTTGTGGTTTAAAATGGACTTATGACCACAAGGGCACTCTCTCAAGATGGCTATATAGCAGCCACATCTTCCTCTATGGCCTTCACAGGAAGATCAAGAGTGGAATATTTTGTAATCTTCCAATTGTCATTAAGTATAACATGCCAAAATGGTAACCATGGAGAAAAAATATAAAAACTATAGCTATGTTACCAAACCAACAGTTTCTCTTTAAAATGTACTGCCCAAAGTCTGCAATTTTAACAAGAAAAGTAGATATGAAATAGAATTTCAAGAAAAATTATCCAATTCTGTTACTTTTTCCTTCCCTGGAAGCTCGTTATTGGAAATTCATTCCAAAGGGAATATGTAAAAGATGGTAAAGCTACAAACTTTTAAAACTATTTTAGCACTACCCAATAACATTTCTGAACGTTCAGAAAGCATTTGGTCATATGTAAGAATAAGAAAATAAGCAAATGCCTTATGAAACTTATAGCATCAGGCAACTTACCCGACCTGCTAATTCAGGCAAGGAAGAGCAATGCAGGGCTTCTTTTGGCAGGAGGAATGAACTAAGATGACTTAAATGAAATCGCTTGAGTGGTAAGAGGAGAAAGCTAATATTTAAACAGGACTTTTCTCAAGAACTAAAAGCATTATGGTGCACAATACTATAACTAGGAATGTTTAGATTTTGTTTTGTTTCTTTTTAATTTTAAAGATGTGGGCTACAATTCAGGATTAGGCATACAAGTGGCCATCATACAGGTAAAGTTTGGGCCTCCCTTTGGTCTCCACTTTGACTGGTTTGACATCAGGTACCCTTATTGATGTATGTTTAGATTTGTTCATCTATAATTGTTTTTGTATTTGTATGTAGATGCTTAAACACAATACAGTTCAAGTGGGCTATAATGGTGTCTTAGCTTTATCAGTAACAACTGCTTAACTGAAATGAGTTGCTGTGGTGAATCAATCTTTGCAACAACAAGGAGGAAGTGCAATGTAGAATGAGAGTATGGTAGAGTATGGACTCGTACAGAATGGTGTAGAGTGAGGCAAAACATGTACAACAGTGTAGTCATGCATTATAAACGTGGGAAAAAACACTTCCAATATTCATAGGGTCTGGGCCAAGAGAACAAACAGAGGCACACATGCGTTATATCTAAATATTTAGAAGTTATATTTCTAGCTAACCAACTGTTAAATAAAATATTTTATTATATATATCTGAAAAAGAACAAGCTAGAAAATACCTTTAAAGCTATAGTTTTTGAATGATTGAATCAACAAAATACCAGAGATTAGGAAATTGCATTGCTGTTGCATGTGTCTGGGTATTTTGTTAATGGGCTGAGGGTATCTCCATAAGTCTAAGATATACATAATTCATAAATTGTTATATTTATTCCATAAATTTGTCTTTGTTTCCACAAAATCATGAATTATACTTTTATGAAGATTTTTATGTAATTTGTGTTCTAATGCCATCTAATGATCTAAAGAATAGAAATAATAGCATTTAATTATATTCAGAGTTCATAAAAGTTGATTTATTGTTATCAGGAAATAAGCTTTAAGGTAAATGTAAAAACAAAATTATATCAAATTGTCTTTTAAGTGTGCTTCAGAAAGTTATCTTTTTCTCTAAAAGATTCAATATTATCCACTGAAATTTAGGGACAAGATATAAATTATGATAAATAAATATAATAAATTTAAGTTTAGATTTTACAAACAGATGAATTTTAACTTCATTTTTTAATGAATTGAATCCTTTTAAAAACCTGTTTTTTCAAAATAAAATTATTTATAATCATACCATTCAATAGTAATCCAGATGTCCATGCAGAGAACTGGTTTTATCAAATATCCCTTACACTTTACATACAACTATTGTGAATACCATGCTTCTTTATGAATACCGTCAAACTACAAGTTGGGAACTACACTGAGAAATGACATTTTATTAGATAAGAATTTCTTATAGTCATACTATATGAGAGAAGAATTTGACAAGTTCCCTTGTCTTTTTCTTTTGCCTAAATTCTTCAGCTGATCATACCCTCCCATACTCTGAGACAGTGTCCATCGTCCATGCCAGCAGCCCAGTGAATCCCAGTTCTGGCTTTGATGTAGGATACAAGGAAAGAGATTTGAGGAAACATTTCCCTAGGGCTTAAGCAGTGTACAGTCAAGAGAGCAGATGCTTTGATTTGCCGGTTTTGTGCCAGAGAAGTAACCGTGAGTTCTTCAATAATTTTACTTTTCATGTGTTTTTGTGCCATGTGGCCAAACAAAGCACTGGGCAAGGGTCAGGCTTGCCAGGCTGAAGAGCAGCACTGACTATAGAATCTGGAGTCAGACTTCTAGCATTTGAATTGGGGTTTTACCATTTGTTGGATGGACATAACTGACCTTTCGTGTGCAAGTATTTCAGTCACACCTTTTCCAGGGTTTTTGGCTGCCATTCTGTCTAAGACATTGCTGCAAGAACAAGCTATGCATGGGCTTCAAATGATGTCAGAGGAAAGCCAGTTAACACTACCTGGCATCATGCCCCTGTGTTACAACCTGTGCTTCCTCCTCTGGCACATCCTTGCTGATGATAAAGCATAAACTGCCAGGAGATCCTGAAGATACTGTGCTGTACAACTCAGAAATAAATGTGGAAAAAACTTTGACCAATGAGACACAGACGTCCATGAATGATTCTTCACCCTCCCTCTTCTTCATTGGATAGTTCTGAGATGCATTCATTACAAAGCTTTTCAAAAGATTTCAATATCACTTATAAGTGGGCCCTGAACATTTACCATAATCCTATAAGAAAGGGATTGGCAGCAGTGGGATACAGCCAGGGTGGGTAGCAGGGAGAATAAACATTAATAAGGGTCCCCGATCTCAAACTAGGCAAAGTGGGGATCAAAGGGAGGCCAAACTTGAACTTTACCATGATCACTTATATACCTAATCCTGAATTGTACCCCACATTTTTAAAATAAAAATTTGAAAAAGATTCCAAAAAATCCTGAGCTCTTACATTTGATGTCAAGTGCTGATCAGCTCAAGCAATGCTGTCTTGTATTGATTCCCTCTAGTCCTTTTCCCCTAACTCCTGCCTCCCTAGCTTTGTTTATCCTAACACAATTTTAGCATGTAAACCTTCACCTCAGTTTCTGCTTTCAGAGGAACTCAGGTTAAGAATGTGTATAATCTTAGGTAAATTAATTCCTTTGTGCCTTAAATTTCCTGATGTGGAAGTGAGAAACAATTGTACTTATCTCTTAGAATGGTTGCACTGATCAAATACATGAAAAATGCATAGAACATTTCCTGACATAAAGAAGCAAAGCCTGAAGTGAGGGCTTATGTGCCAATCACTTTTACATTGTTTTTTTCAAACCACAATACTTCTTCAAATTGAAGCTAATGTTTTTGGTTCCATGACGCTTTTTTTCCCCTTATCTTCATATGTTGGGGAAAGTCTTGGGTCAGACACTATACTATCAACCAGAGATTTAGACAAAGAGCATAACAGTCCTTTTGAATGCATTTATAGACTCACGGAAAAGGCAGAAAAAATAACAAAAAATAAAAACAATAAATATAGAGTCATAAATACCGATGAGTATCTATAACACTATGGCACTAGAAAGCAATAATCTGAAATAAGAGATTTGAAAACTCATTTGAGATGAAGCTATAGCTTAGCTAAATTTTGAAGGGTACAACATAGTAAATTGGAATGAGTAGAACATCAATGCGATTTCAGAGACAGAATAATGAATGTACAGCATTCAGAAGACATGGAAGTAAACATATACCAGTATTACAAGATATTTTTATATGTAAAGCTCAAAGTGAGGAAAAGGAAAAGTTGAATCTAAAAAGTATCATGGTCAACATCATGAAGAGTTGGGTGTATAATGCTAAGATGCTGGTTTTTGTCCTGAAGGCATCATGGAGCAATAGAAGGAGTTTAGGCAGAAGAGATAGACAAAATCATACAGTGATGGCAGAATAAACTGGAGGGAGCAATACAGGAGGTTGATCGACTAGTCAGACCAAAAAATGACCTGAACCCAGCAAGTGGCAGAAGTGGTGGAGATGAGAAGAAGGTATTGATTTGAATTTGATCAAGGAGCAATCTTGACCTAGACACAAATAAACAGAGGGTTGATAAAGATCTATAGACATTACAAACCTACATATGTATATGTAGATATGTAGGGTGACTTATGGGGTGGTGGATTGACAGACAATTCTACACCATACTCAGATCTTGGCTCAGAAGAGGTGGTGGTAGGTGGAACCAAAAATCAACATTAAGGCATATCAGAGAAGGAGTTATTAGAGAAGGAGTTTGGATGGCATATGATGAGTTCAGTTTTAAATATGTTGAATTTGAGAGGTCTATGTGACAACCAAGAGCAAACAGCCAGAGTACTGAAGCAAAGAAGGTAAGCAGTTGCATTGAGTCTCTGGTGGGAGAAAGGAGAGAAAAGAAAACAGTACAGTGCTTGAAGTTAAAATATATATATTTTTATATATACTATCAGAGGCTTTGTTCTTTTGAAAATCTTCTTACAAACATTAATATATAATTAAATGTAAGTAATTCTAGTTGTTTAAGTTCTTTGACCTTGTATAGTTAACCAAGAAAACCAAAACAGATTTACTTTGTTTTTACTCTTTTCTTTTAGTATTCTACAGGATTGGGAAAGGGCACAACTTCAAAATGTCAATAAATAATTATTCAAATTACCCACCAAGAGCAAAAACAATAAGAACAGTTGACAGTTTCCATATATCTGGAACAGATTTAAAAAACAGATTAAGCTTGAAGACCAAAATATAGAACTGACCCAAACTGTCAAAAACATAGAAAGGAAGCTTTAAAAGACAACAAAACCTTCAAGAGATGAGTGATTACTTCAAGAACCTAAGAGTAAGTGGACTTCCTGAGGCAGAAAGAGAGACAGAGACCACCCTGGAACAAACATTCCATGAAATTATACAAGAAAACTCCCCTCATTTCATCAGTGATGTGAAAATTCAAACACAAGAGATTTAAAGAACCCCTGCAAGACAACAAATGAGAAGACCAACTCCCAGACTTATAATAATTTGCCTAAACAAAGTAAGTATAAAAGAAAAAAATCCTAAAGGCAGCATGAGAAAAAGGTCAGACTACCTGCCAGGGAAGACCAACTAGAATAGCAGCAGATTTACCTACAGAAACACTTCAGGCTAGGAAAGCTTGGGGCTCAATCTTCAAAGTTCTCAAAGATAAACAATTTCAACCAAGAATAACTACCTGGCCAAGCTAAGCTTCATCAGTGAGGGAGAATTAAAATCTTGCCCAGACATCCAATCCCTAAGAACTTACACTGCCTCCAGACCATCTTTACAAGAAACACTTAAGAAAGTATTAAACACAGAAGAAAAGGAAAAAAGAATGACAATGTTCTCACAAGAGTACAGGAAAAAGATTGAAAACACACATGAATCAACCCCAAAACCAAAAGAAAGACAAACAGGAACAACAACAACTCTATAAGAACCACATGACAGGGATAAACCCTCACCTTTCAATAATTAGCTTGCATGTGAATGGACTAAATGCACCACTGAAAAGACATAGAATGGTGCATTTAGTCCATTCACATTCAGGCTGATTATTGAAATTTAAGAGTTTATCCCTGTCATAGAGTTCTTATAGAGTTGTTGTTCTTCCACCTGGTTTTTTTTTTTTTTTTGTCTTTCTTTTGGTTTTGGGGTTGGTTCATGTGTGTTTTATTCCTTTTCCTGTACTCTTGTGAAGAACGTTGTTCTTTTTTCCTTTTCTTATGTGTTTAGCACTTTCTTAGGTATTTCATGTAGGGGTGGTCTGGTAGCAGCATAGGTTCTTAGAGCTTGGATATCTGGGAAAGATTTTAATTCTCCCTCACTGATGAAGCTTAACTTGGCTGGGTAGGTTGGAAGAATCAACATTGTGAAGATGTCCATCCTACCAAAGGCAATCTACAGATTTAATGCAATACCCATCAGATTACCAGCAACATTCTTCTCAGACTTAGAAAAAACAACACAGGAATTCATATGGAAACACAAATGACCAAGAATAGCCAGAACAATCCTCACCAAAAAAACAAAGCAGGTGGTATCACATTGCCAGACTTCAAACTCTACTATAGAGCTACAATAATCAAAACAGCTTGGTATTGGTACAGGAGCAGGCATATAGACCAATGGAATCGAATTGAGATTCCAGAAGCAAAACCTCAATTTCTCAACCAACTCATCTTCAACAAAGCCTCCACCACCTACCAATGGGGAGAGGAGAACCTATTCAGTAAATGGTGCTGGGAAAACTGGCTGACCACATGCAGAAGATTGAAACAGGACCCCTATCTATCCCCATACACAAAAATTAATTCCAAATGGATCAGAGACCTAAATGTAAAACTTCAAACCATAAGAACCTTAGAAAATGAAGGACATACCCTCATGGAAGTTGGAACTGGCATCCAATCCCTGAACAAAACCCAAAACCCACAGGCCATAAGAAATAAGATAGACAAGTGGGACCTCATTAAACTAACAAGCTTCTGCAAAGCCAAAGAAACCATCAAGAGAGCAGG
>CAUYQG010118212.1:0-24148 GCA_963574415.1 Tarsius wallacei | reverse complement strand
GCTCAGCCTGTAATCCCGCGCCTTTGGGAGGCTGAGGTGAGTGGATTGCCTGAGCCTGCGGGTTCGAGACCCGCCTGGGCAGGCGAGACCTCATCTCTATAATTAATCAAAAAATTAGCCGGGCGTGGTAGCGCACGCCTGTAGTTCCAGCTACTTGGAAGGCTGAGGCAGAAGGATCGCCGGAGCCCAGCAAGTCGAGGCTGCGGTGGCCGGGAGCGGCCACTGCACTCCAGTCTGGGCGACAGAGTGATACTCCAACTCAAAAAAAAAAAAAAAAAAAAAGATAGCAAGATAAGGTAACATAGTAAGGTAAGAGATATATAATAGTATTAGTTAAGAAAGTATAGGAACATAGGGATAGAAATAAGGTTAATAGAAATAAATATATAGTATTAAGTAAATTAAATAAGACTTAGGGTTAGCTTTATTGGGTAAGGATATTATAGGCCTATAATAGTGAATAGCTATAATAGTAAATAGATATAAGAAAGTTAAGGAGGAAAACAAGATGTTCACAAATGCTTAAGAAAAACTCCATCTGTGGTTGAGGTAGTAACTGCTGTCTGGTTCTTGCTCTTGGATTGAAAAACACGAATGGCTTGGAGTCAGCAAGGGGGGAACCGAGTAGCAAAAGGTCAACCTTGTTGTGTCTGGAAAAAGAGATACGTAGGCGTCTGGTTGGCAACATAAGATACATTTGTGGGTGCAGGGCTGAGTTGAAAACCTATATAAGCTTGTGAAAATTGAATAAAAATTGGCAGAGCCTTGAGCTCTCCCCAGGAAGAGGATTCCTGTCGTTTTCATCTTTTCTTTTTCGCCGCTTCCCGATTCCACCCGCTTCAGGCCCTGACTCTCTCCCGGAGCTGGACTCCAGCAACAGATTCAATGTTAAAGGATGAAAACAAACTTTCAGGCAAACAGAAAATGAAAGAAGGCAGGAGTTGCAATTTTAATATCAGACTAAATATTTGCGCTATCAAAAATTTAAAAGGATACAGAAGGAAATTATATAATGACTAAACGTTCAATTTATCAACAAGAAATATCCATTCTAAACATATATGCTCTCAACACAAGAGAACCTGGATTTATAAAGCAACTACTAAGTAAACTAAAAAAGGATATTGACTTTAACACTATCATAACTGGGGACTTAAACACCTCACTAACAACCCTAGATAGATATTTAGGTAAAAAATCAATAGGGAAATCTGGAACCTTAACTTGACACTTGACTGTATGGATTTAATAAATATCTACACAACACTCAACCTAACAAACACACCATACATTCTACTCATCACCACATGGAACATACTCCAAGATCAATCACATCCTCAGCCATTAATCAAATAAAAGCAAATTCCACAAGATCAAAATACTACCATGCACCTTCTCAGACCACAGTGGACTAAAATTAAATATTGCCACCAACAAAGTCCCCCTAAAGCACACAAAGACATGGACATTAAATAGTACAATGCTGACCAACTTTCGGATCAACACAGAAATCAAAACAGAAATTAAAAGATTCTTGGAAACAAATGAAAACAAAGACACATCTTACCAAAACCTCTGGGATGCCATGTAAGCAGTACTAAAAGGAAAATTTATATCTCTATGAACACACATCAACAAAATAGAAAGGTCATAAGTCAAAACCCTAAAAAACCACCTAAGAGCAGGGGAAAGACAAGACCACCAAAATTCTAACTTCAACAGAAGACTCCAGATCATCAAAGTAAAAGCTCAAATACAGGACATAGAAGACAAAAATATCATAGAAAAAAAATAAATGAAACAAAAAACTGGTTCTTTGAAAGGATAAACAAGATTGACTGATCTCTAGCCAGATTAACCAAGAAAAAGAGACCAAAAACCCAAATGAACACAATCAGAAATGTAAAAGTTCACAGCTAATCAAATAGAAATACAAAAGATTATCAGAGATTACTTTGCACACCTGTATGGAAACAAATGAGAAAATCTAAACAAAATGGAGGACTTTGTGACCTTAGACAACCTCCCAAGGTTGAAACAAGAAGAAATACTGACCCTAAATAGACTGATAACAATCCAGAAAATTGACTTTGTCATAAGAAAATTATCTGCAAAAAAACCCTGGACCAGACGGCTTTCCAGCAGAATTCTACAAAACATACAAGGAGAAGCTGTTACCAATCCTATTGAAAGTATTCCAGGCAATCGAGAAAGATAGAACTCTCCTCAAATCATTTGATGATGTAACATCACACTGATATCCAAACTGGGTAAAGATCCAGCAAAGAAAGAGAAATACAGGTCAATATTCCTGATGAACATAAATGCAAAAATTCTCAATAAGATTCTAGCAAATTGAATCCAACAACACATTTCAAAAATTATGCACCATGACGAAGTAGGCTTCATCCCCAAGATGCAGGGCTTGTTCAAAATCTGCAAAACCATAAATGCAATTCAAACATCAACAGATGTAAAAACAAGAACCACATGATTATTTAATTATATGCAGAAAAGACTTTTGAAAAAATTCACCATCCATTCTTGATAAAAACCCTAGAACAGAGAGAATATACCTCAAAATGGTAATAGCCATCTATAATAAATCCACAGCCAACATATCACTAAATGGACAGAAAATGGAAGCATTTCTCCTGAAAACTGGAACAAAAGTAGGCTGCCTACTCTCACCCCTTCTGTTCAACATAGTGTTGGAAGTCTTAGCTAGAACAATCAGAAAAGAAAAGGATATCAGGGGTATCCAAATAGAAAAAGAAGAAGCTAAGCTATCCCTCTTTATGGACTATATGGTCCTATACCTGGAAAAGCCAAGGAAATCTGTCAGTAACCTCCTTGCACTGTTAAAGGATTTTGGCAAAGTCTCAGGATATAAAATCAATGTTCAAAAGACAGTCACTTTTTTTTTTTTGACTTGGAGTCTCATTCTGTCGCCCAGGCTGGAGTGCAGTGGCAGGCTCATGGCCACCCCAGCATCGACCTGCTGAGCTCAGGCGATCCTTCAGCCACAGCCCTCCAAGTAGCTGGAACTACAGGCATGTGCTACCATACCTGGCTAATCTTTTGATTTATTGTAGATCTTGCCAAGTTGCCCAGGCTGTTCTCTAACCCGTGGGCTCAGGCAATCCCCTCACCTCGGCCTCCCAAAGTGCTGGGACGGTCCCATTTTTATACACCAACAACAAACAGGCAGAAAAACCAAATAAAAAATACAATCCCACACACAAAAATGAAATATCTTGTCATCTTCCTAACCAGAGAATTGAAAGACTTTCACAATGAAAACTACAAAACACTGCTCAAAGAAATCAAAGACACAAATGGAAAATAGTCCATGCTCGTGGACTGGAGGAATCAACATTGTTAAGATGTCCATCCTATCCAAGGCAATCTATAGATTCAATGCAATACACATTAAATTACCATCAACATTCTTCTCAGACCAGGAAACAACAATGCATAAATTCATATGGAAACAAAAATGACCATAAAAGTGGAGGTATCACTCCCAGACTTTATTATAAGGCTATTATAATCAAAACTGCCTGATATTGGTACAAGACCGGGCATATAGACCAATGGAACAAGATAGAGATTCCAGAAGCAAACTTTCAATTTCTCAACCAACTCATCTTCAACAAAGCCCCCAACAACAACCACTGGGGAGAGGAGAACCTAGTCAGTAAATTGTGCTGGGGAAACTGACTGACTACATGCAGAAGAATGAAGCAGGACCCCTGCCTATCACCATACACAGAAATCAACTCCAAATGGATGAAAGACCTAAACATAAAACCTCAAACTTTAGGGATCTTAGAAGATGTAGAAAACACTCTTATGGAAATTGGAATAGGCAAACAATTCCTGATCAAAACCCCAGAAACCCACCCCATAAGAGATAAGATAGACAAGTGGAACCTCATCAAACTGAAAACTTCTGCAAAGCAAAGGAAACAATTAAGAGAGTGGGGAGACAGTCCACAGAATAGGAAAAAAATACTTGCCAACTGTATATCTGACAAAGGCCTAACATCCAGGATCTACAAGAAACTCAAACATGCAGAAAGGAAAAACACAAACAGCCCCATTAAAAAATGGACAAAAGACATGAATAAACACTTCTCAAAAGAAGATATACAGGCTGCCAACAGACACATGAAAAAGTGCTCAGCCTCATTAATCGTCAGAGAAATGCAAATCAAAACCATATTGAGATACCACCTAACTCCATCAAGAATAGCAATCATTAATATAACAAAAAACAACAGATGCTAGTGAGGATGCAGAGAAAAAGAAATGCTTCTAACACCGTTGGTAGGAGTGCAAACTAATTCAACCTCTATGGAAAACAATGTGGCAATTTCTAAAAAAACTAGAAATTGATCTTCCATATGACACAGCAATCCCCCTTCTGGGAATATACCCAGAGGAACTGCACACACACATTTATTGCAGCACTATTCACAATAGCAAAAACATGGACCTAACTGTGCTGCCCATTGAAAGTGAATTGAATTTAAAAAATATGCTACATATACATGGTGGAATATTATGCAGCCATAAAGGACAAAATTATGGACTTTGCAGCAACTTGGATGCTATCAGTAATCTATCAGTAATCTATCACAGAAACAAAGAACTGAGTACTGCATGTACTCACTCATAAGTGGACACTGAACACCTATCATAATACTACAAAAAAGGCATTGGCAGTAGTGGAGTACTGTCAGTGTAGGGAGGGGGCACATAACATCAAAGAGGGTACCTGATCTTAATCCAGGCAAAGTGAGGTCCGATGGGAGGCCCAAAACTTCACTGTACCTAAACCACTTATGTACCCAATCCTGACTTGTACCTCACAACTTTAAAATAAAAAATAAAATAAGACATATCACTAAAAAATAGGGAACCATATTATATGATCACAAATTTTATGCAAGGGTTAATACAGTTGATACAGAATTCCTATAATTTACATGATAATCATATAGCATGACAAATAGCAGTCTGAGGCAGAGTGATACATGCCTAGACAAAGAATTTATGACAAAGACCCCAAAGCAATTGCAACAAAAACAGAAATAGACAAATGGAACCTAATTAAACTAAAACTCTTCTGCTCAGCAAAAGAAATAATCAATAGAGTGAACAGAAAACCTATGAAATGGGGAAAAATCTGCAAATTATGTCTCAAAGAACTAGTATCCAGAATTTACAAAGAACTCAAACAACTCAACGTGAAAAAAAATCATCAAAAAGTGGGCAAAGGATATGAATAGACACTTCTCAAAAGAAGACATATAAGCAGCTAACAAACATAAGAAAAAATGCTGAACGTCACTAATCAGAGAAATGCAAATTAAAACCACAATGAGATATCACCTTACACCAGTCAGAATGACCATTATTAGAAAGTTAAAGAACAGCAGATATTGGTGAAGTTGCAGAGAAAAGGGAACATTCATTGACCATTGGTGGGATTGTAAACTAGTTCAATCCCTATGGAAAACAGTGTGGAGATTTCTCAAAGAACTAAAAACTGAAATACTACTTGACGCAGCAATCCCACTACTAGGAATCTACCCAAAGAAAAATAAATCGGTATATAAGAAATATACCTGTACTAGTATATGTTCCCTGCAGCACTATTTACAATAGCAAAACCATAGAACCAACCTAAGTGCCCAGCAATGATTGATTGAATAAAAAAAATATGGTATATATATACCATGGAATACTAACTACATGGCCATAAAAAAGAATAAAGTCATGTCCTTTGCAGCAACATGAATGGAGCTAGAGAACACCATCCTAAGTGAACTAATTCAGAAACAGAAAATGAAACACCACCTGTTCTCACTTATACGTGGAAGCTAAGGGGCCACAAAGATGGAAATAATAGATACTGAGGACACCAATAAAAGGGGAAGGAGGGTTGGGTTAGGTTTCAGAAACTACCTACTGGGTACAATGTTCACTATCTGGGGAATGGGCCACCTGAGACCCAATCTCCAACACTATACAATATGCTCATGTAACAAACATACACTTGTACTCCCTGATTCTAAAATTTAAAATAATAATACAGTTTTTAAAAAATTATTATTTCAAAAATAAATAATGATTTTCTAACTAGTAATTTACAATTTCCATTATAGGTAGGTAGAAAAATCCCCCAAATAAATTGGTGATGCAGGTTGTAACATTGCTTAGAGTTCAGTCTATGAACATTATGTGTGTGTGCGGGTGTGTGTGTGTGTAGTAACAGGGTCTTGTTATGTTGCCCAGGCTGGCCTCAAACCCCTGAGCTCAAATGATCCTCCTGCCTTGGCCTCCCAAAGTGCTGGGATTACAGATGTGAGCCACTGTGCCCAGCCTGAAGTCATATTTAAAGAAGCACAATTCAACAACCAATAGTATTTAAAAGGGAGATGTATTCTTGGTAGGTGCACCTCTAAGAATACCCAAAAGAATAAAAGTTATATCCCATCCTAAAACATCTCAGAAGCCCCTTCTTCTGCTCTTAATTCTATTTAGGAAACTCTCACATTCCAAACTCTTGTATTTTCTCCTTAGCTCCATAAAGGACCCTTCTTCCCCCAGAATTTTTTCTTTATGTAGATCAACCTAATCTCTAAGTACCTCAAAGTTCTCCTCTTTGGGGAGGAGAAGGCAGCGCCATCAGTAACAGGAAGGGACTTGACACATAAAGGATTGTCTGTAGCCAATAAGGAAGGAAGTAGTGCTGCAAACACTCAGGGATCCTAAGTTTTCCCCCATCAAATAAAGACAACCTCTACCCTGAAGCAATAAATTAGATTTCTTTCATATTTTAAAGATTAATTAAATGAAGAGTTTGATTCAACTGTTGTTTCTGATCACATCCATACAAGCTGTAAATTTGGCCCATACAAATTTGTTCTAAAACAGTACAGACAGTCTACTCTTGAAACTTTTTGTAGAATATCAAAATTCCAATAATGCCCACACACAAATCCAAGTTTCTAAGGAAACAGGTAGAACTAGTGAAATTACTAGACTGTTACCACATCATTAAAAAGTTAGTGATTTGGAATTTAAAAATCATATTATTTTTTGAAGCTAGAAAGATATTTATACTAATTAACCTAAAATTACTAATAGTTTTTCACTGTTAAATGGTTTCAAGAATTATGACTCATATCATAAAAATATGTTTGCTGACATTTATAAGCATTCTCAACGTTGCAAAAGCTGTGTGCTTCTTGTTAAAATGAGATTTCAAGACTTGCATCAAATTTTGATATTTTTACAACTTTCAGAAGCACTTTTTTTTTTTTTTGAGTTGGAGTCTCACTCCATCGCCCAGGCTGGAGTGCAGTGGCACACTCACGGCCACCCCAGCGTCAACCTGCTGGGCTCAGGCAATCCTGTCACTTCAGCCTTCCACAGAAGCACTTTCATTTTGTTTGTTTGATTTTATATAATGATATTAATTATAAGTAAGTTTTTAAAATATCATACTTTTCTACTACACAATATACAATAATATGAGGTGGGAAGAATAAAATCTTTAAGAATATCTGGCTCGCCATATCTTGCCCCATGTTGCCACTGTAAGTTAAAACTTGACATTACACTTAACAATGACAAATTGTTTTTAATAAAATGGTCACTACTGCCTCTGAGTGGTGGATTATTTTCAGAGTTTACATTTCATTTCAAATCCTGTCAGTATAACAGGAGCAGGAGAGAAACTTGGGACTGACAGGGTATATGTTATTTCAGGTTTAAGTTTTGAACATGAGATTATAGTTTAAGAACATGAAAAGTGTTATTTTATTTAGAGAAAGAAGGCAAAAACCTCATAACCATACGCAGTTGGCTGGCTTCTTCCATAAAATCTTTGTCCCACAAAGAAGTAGAGGCCTCCCAGTTTCTTAGCATATTTCATCCAGGGAAGATTCCTGTCCATTGATTATTCCCCCGTTTTATCAATGATAGGAGACTCTGTTGCAAAAATTAGAAACATAGGACCACCAGGCTCATAGAATTCATCAGTCATTAAATACCTCTGTAAAAAGGAAAGCATAATTTAAAATCATTAATGTACCACAGTTGGAATTCATTGCTTGCTTTTTGTTTATTAATAGAAATCATTATTTCTAATAATAGAGCGATAACACCATTTAGTTTGTCAAAAACATAGATTTGAATGACTCTCTGAGATCTGATCTAAGCAAGTAACATTGCAAGTCACTGTTCCTGCAAAATTGTACCTGTTTATTGAAAATTACCAGTCAACTAGCCAGGTAGTCCCAGCTACCAGGAAGGTTGGAGTGGGAGAATTGTTTGAACTCAGAGCAACACACCAAGAACTCATCTGTAATATTAAAAAAGAGAGAAAATTAACAGTCAACACCCTAACTGGCCCAAATCAGACCCAATATAATTAGTATATTGGATTTTGGAGTATATGATAGAGTACAGGTGCTTCTACCCTCTTCTCCATTCTCAAATGAGTCAAATGAACAACAACAACAAAAAGGAAACTCAACTTTTGAATAAAATAGGAAACACTAAAAACCCAAATTGTGGAGAGAGCTAGGGACCTTGGAAAGAAATGACAAAGTACAGACTTCTGCAGAGTGATGAACCATCCATGGGACAAGTCAATGACTCCTTGCGAGGTACAAAATGTCCATCGGTACACACTGGTGGTAGCATACCGAGGCCCCTGAGTCCCACTTGACATCACAGGGGACAGATAAGAACAGTAATAAATAAAATGAAGCATCCAACCCAAATATTTAGACAAGCACAAACAAAAGAGATCCAAAGAAAGTCTGAAAAAAAAATAATCAAGATAAGAGAAGAAATAGATGAATCAGGAGACTGAAAAATAATGGAACTAAAAATAAATTCAAAAATTGGTTCTTTAAAAATAAAATTGAGGCAGGGCACGGTGGCTCACACCTGTAATCCCAGCACTTTGGAAGTCCGAGCCGAGAGGATTGCCTGAGCCCAGGAGTTCAAGACCAACCTGGGCAACTTGGTGAGACTTTACCTCTACAATAAATCAAAAAATTAGCTGCGTGTGGTAGCCCTAGTGGAGGGAAAGTAGAATGCAGAATTACATGGAAACTATGATTGCAGCTACATAAAGGGGATAAAAATGCATGAGAACACAGGGAAATAGTAATGGGTGTAAGGAGGGAGAATTATAAGTAAAATTTCCTTTAGGAAAAAAAATCATAAATGCTTTTGAATATAAGACATTAACAGAACATGTAAGCTGACACGAGACCCACATCATAGCTGACCTACTTAACAGCTAAATATCGACTTTGGCTTCCTTGCTTATTTATTTTTAAAATTATGGTGGCTGGGCTTCTACCTCATGTTCCCAAAGCAGCCCCATCAAGAACTAAAGGTCCAGAACTAAAAGGACCTCAGAAGAGATGTGAAGACATTTGACAACATGCTTATAATTGTTCTAGGCACCGTTACATGAGTTTGTGATGTTATTTTTTGTGTCCTCTTCTGTGTATTTGAAGGATTTCATCATTAAAAGTAAAAATAAATTAGCGTGACAAGATGTAAAATGACTAACTCAGAACCTGGTCTGGAGGCGGTCCAGAGGAGGCCTGGTCCAGAGGAGGCCTACGGAAAAGCCCGGTTCCTTTCTCAACCCTTCCAAAGCTCCTCCAGTGAGGCCTCAGGCTTTCTCAACCCTTCCAAAGCTCCCCCAGTGAGGCCTCAGGCTTGTACCATCCCTTGCCTGTCACCACCTGCCCTGGTTATCATTTTTTACCTGATACCAGACTTGCTCATTGTCATGGTTAAAATGGTCAAGCTTTTGTTTGAACCATCCGAAATATCCGTTCTTCTCCCTAGACAGTGGAGCAGATCGTTTCCATCTGGACATGATGAAGCTCTGGGCAGAGGAACAGAGAAGCAACAGCAACAGGGACATGAAACCTCGGGTCATGGCGATCTCGGCCGGAACCGCACAGGCCCCGTTGCTATTTATACTGCGACCATAACCACTCTGACATAGATACCCAGGCATTAATAGCCCCTGGGCTTCTTGATGGCAGGAATTCAAAAGATATACCTGGGACATTGTCCCCTGTGGCCAGGCACAATGACTCACACCTGTAATCCTAGCACTGGGAGGCCGAGGTGGGAGGATCACTTGAGACCAGGAATTTGAAACCAGCCTGGACAACACAGTGAAACCTCATCTCTACAAAAAAAAAATTTAAAAATTAATCAGGCCTGGTGGCCCACACTGTAGTTCCAGCTACTTGAGAGGCTGAGGCAGGAGGACCTCCTGAGCCCAGGAGCTCAAGCTTGAAGTGAGCCATGATCGTGCCACTGTACTCCAGCCTGGGTGACAGAGTGAGCCCCTAACTCAAAAACAAACCAAAAAATGGCCTAAATATGGAAAAAGGAGGAAACTGGAACTTTCCCATCAGCAAGGGCCAAGGCCAGATATGCCTGTTAGTGGCTTCTCACCTGGTTCTACCAGGTTTATGCACTGGGTTTCTGATACCCCAGCGGCACAGCAACAGATGATGAGCTATTTATCCTTTCCCCTCTACTAAAAAATTTATGAACTGCTTCCCTAGCCTATGAATATTCACTTTTTGTTGTCTGCTGGTAGAAACCCCACGACCTCAAACCTAAGATTACAAGATCTCAATGGGTACAAACTTTCTGCTTGAATTCCGGGCTTTTGAGTCATGAGTCTGTTTCTACCTTCTGATTGTATTGGTTTTACTGAGATTTATCCCCCTAACTCCAGCTTCTTCTCCCTTTTCTTCTCCTCCTTCTCTTCCTTCTCCTTTTCTCCTTCTCCTCTTCTTCCTCTTTCTCCTTTTCTTCTTCTCCTCTTCCCTCTCTGAAAAGACAAAAGACCAAGATGGAGTTGGTATATCCAAAGAGCAGTCATTTTAACATTGCTTAGCTTTGTCATGTTTTTTTCTAGTCATTATCCAAGGGCATAACCATTTTCCCAGAGATAGCTATTGATAATGTACAACCAACCCCTTTCCCAAGCCTGCTTTTCACGGTTTATCTTTTTTTCTCCCAGTTTGTTTCTCAGCCATAAAGAACCAGGATGACCTAATCGAGTGGGATCAGTCTCTGTGATAAACCGCAAGACCATCATCTGGAGTCATAAAATGTGTCACCTTCTAACCTCAAGGCGCCAAACCTGTGATATCAAAGCCTGAGAATGCAGCTGCTGGAGATTTTTCTCAATAGTCCTGCTCCCACACTGAAACCTTAAATACATATGGGAATTTTATCCTTTGCTTTTAAGAAACAGAAGATCAGAATAATCTTGAATCTGCTATTTTTCAAGTGACTTTAACTCAAAATAGTTAATGTGCCAGGGTGGCATATTTTTAACTTTTTCACTGCCATTAAGATATCTTTATCTATGTGAAAGTCTCTTAAACTTGCAGCACTTTCTACTGCACCACAGTTCTAAAAACAAAAGAATAAAATTTTCAGAACTTCAACAACAAAAAAAGAAGCCTTAAATTCACACACTCCTTAAACCTTACACCACGCTCCTTTAGCACTGGTCCATTCCCAGACTCTCTCCCTGGGAAGTGTAATAAATTATTCTGCTTGTCTCTGCAGTTCTTTGCCTTATTCCTGTGGCACCAGCCAACCTCACAGACCTACCACTCTTTTGCCCTCTTCCTCCATTTTCATTTTTCATTCTCTATCTGATTATCAACTGCAACCATGTACCAAGTTCTACAAATTGCCCTGAGAGCTAAAGAGAGTTGGCACGTTTCCTGCCCCTGAAAAAAAAACTTCTAATTTACTTGGGAAAATAAGAAACCACATGAAAAGTTGAAGAGCAGCATGTGAACTGGTGCTGAAAAGGAAGTGGGAGCTGTGTACTGACTAACCCTCAGTCTTAGGGCATTCAGAGCCTCCTTGAACAGCCTTGGCAAGATCTGGCCCCTTCACACCTCCTAAGCAGGCACTCAGCCCACACTGTGCCGAGGTTAAATGGTCAGAGACAAGGTCAAAGATCAAGGTGGTACTGGAAGATTTATATGGTGTAAGGAGTCTGCCTCCTTGAGTTCTCAATTGCCAGCATTTTTTTCAAAGCTAGAACCCAAAAGGAACACTATGATTAGAAGGCATGAGAGGAAATGATTCTAGGAAGGGCCTCAGACATGCTGTCTTGGCACTGACCCAGAAATCAATTATATTCAAGATAGCAACTTCACTCTACCAGAAAGGTGTACAGGATGCGCGGGGCTGTGGATTCTTGCACCCAGGAAGCCCTATCTCTTAGTCCTATCCCACTCAAGTTCTGAGAAGCCACATTAGAACAAAGAGTAGATTGATTGATTGATTGATTGATTTGATTGATTGATTGATTTGAGTTGGAGTCTTACTCTGTCACCCAGGCTGGAGTGCAGTGGGATGCTCAAGACCACCGCAGCCTCGACCTGCTGGGCTCAGGCAGTCCTTCCACTTCAGCCTTCCAAGTACCTGGAACTACAGGTGCAAGCCACTGCACTTGGCACGAGGTCAAATTAAAAATAATGAAAGACCAGGAAGAAATATTATAAGACGACAACTTCTCACCAAATAGTGCCGTAGCCACTCATGAACAGCCTTTAAGAGGCAGACACATCACACAGGCCATGCAACTACTGATGAGAAAGGAATGAGTGAATATTGCACAGGAGACAGACCACACTTAAAATCTTTGGTCCTCTTGTTTGGGAGAAAAAAGCTAGTTTCTGACATATTAAAAAGATGGTTTATGTTAGTTTAAAAATCAATGCGAAGTTTTTTTTTCTGTTAGTAATATTTTGCTTATTTTAATTTCTCTCTAGATAAGGTTTATAAAACATGTAGCCCGATTTTGTATTATATAATTCTCCAATCCAATATGAATATATGCCAAGTCAAAATAAGAGGTAACATAAATCATCTTTGACAATCATAGATAAATTGGTATTATTTACCTGTGAAGGAATGTCTAAAACAGTGGGAGTCCCTAGGAATTAATCTAACAGGTGTTCTGGTATTTTTTTGTTTGTTTTTTTGAGTTGGAGTCTCATTCTGTTGCCCAGGCTGGAGTGCAGTGGCATGCTCACGGCCACCACAGCCTCAGCCTCAGCTGGGCTCAGGTGATCCTTCCATCTCAGCCTTCCAAGTAGATGGGACTACAGGCATGCACAACCACGCTTGGCTAATTTTTTGATTCATTGTAGAGATGCGGTTTTACCAAACTGCCCAGGTTGATCTCGAACACGTGGGCTTAAGCAATCCTCTCACCTCGGCCTCCCAAAGTGCTGCGATACGGCATGAGCCACCACACCCAGCTGTCCTGGTATTTTAAGTGTGGGCTATAGACACTTAGAAACGTGACTCCTTCCTTGCTTCTTAAAGTTTGGGATAGTTTTTGTTCACTTTAGGTTAATGCTATTTTTTTTTAAATTTTTTAATTTTAAATATGTGGGATACAATTAGGTATACAAATGTTCATTATATGGGTATCCTTGTTGATGAGGTGTGCCCCCGCCCTCCCCTGGCAGTTTTCCATTACTGCCAATCCCTTTCTTATAGTATTACGATAGTTGTTCAAGGTCCGCTTATGAGTGAGAACTTCTGATACTCGGTTCTTTGTTTCTGTGATAGATCACTCAGTATTATAGCCTCTAAGTCCATCCAAGTTGCTGCAGAGTTCATAATTTTGTCCTTCTTTATGGGTGCATAATATTCCAGCATGTGTATGTACCACATTTTTTTTATCCAGTCCTCTTTTGATGGGCAGCATGGTTGGTTCCATGTTTTGCTATTGTAAATAATGCTGCGGTAAACATGTGTGTGCAGGTATCTTTTTCATGGAGTGATTTGAGTTCCTCCAGGTATATTCCCAGAAGAGGTATTGCAGGGTCTTATGGGAAGTCAATTTTTAGAGTTTTTAGGAATCATCACACTGTTTTCCACAGAGGCTATAGTAGTTTACACTCCCAGCAAGAGTTTAGAAGTGTTCCCTTTTTGCCACATCCTCTTCAGCAGTTTTTTTTGAGTTATTGATGACGGCCATCCTGACTGTAGTTAGGTGGTATCTCAGTGTGGTTTTAATTTGCATTTCTTTGATGACTAGTGAAGCTGAGCATATTTTCATAGGTTAATGCTATTTTTAAAAATTTAGTGCAAGTTCTGGTAAATACATGTAAAGCAACATCAAAAAGAGAAAGAAAGAAAAAATTTATCAAAAGAAATAGAAACTTTGCCAGGTGCCCACCTTTTCCAGTGCCGCAGTGTGGCAGCTCCTGGGATCTTCCCTTCTTGGTGAGAACAGCAGACAGCACAAGTTGATTATAATAGCTAAGATCTCCAGTACAAAGTTGAATAGAAATGGTGAGAGTGGATATTCTTGTCTTGTTCCAGTCTTTTACATTTGACTGTAATGTAAATGTACTAGGTGGCCATTCTGGATCTCGGGATCCACTCATGGACAGCCTTCAAGAGGCAGACACATCACACAGGCAATGCAGCTTCTGAAGAGAAAGGAATGAGTGAATATTGCACAGCACTTACAATCTTTGGTCTTCCTATTTGGGAGAAAAAAACTAGTTTCTGACACATTAAAAAATGGTTTATGTTAGTTTAAAATCAATGCAAAGATGACCACCTAGTAGCCGCCGACTAGAACCTCCCTTCCAGAGCAGAACAAGGAGGGGAGCCCTAGCAGCTGATGACCTCCAGCGGGTTGGGCAGATTGAGATGGAGGATGTACCTCACCTCCTGCAGAGGACTCTCAGGGTATACAGAGATCAGGAGGGAGAGAGAAAGGGCAGCCAGTTTTGGAGCTGGGAAGCCCAAGCCCCACCCAGGTAGCATCAGAATTGGAGGGCGGCCACATATCTGGGAAAGGGTGAGTGTGGGGAAAAATACTATAGAACTTAGTGCTTACTACTAACAGATTGCAAGGGCTTCCCTCCCAGCCATTCAGTCTCTAGTCCTGCTTGGGAAATGACCTGAATACCACACAGGCGTAGGCTCTGCCCACATGGAGCTGGAAATCCATCTGAGCCCTGAACACCCATGGCCAAATAATTTCTGAGATCTGTACCCTGAAGGCAGTGTTTGGTGACCTGCCCCCAGGCCAGAAAAATTTCCTTGTCAACATCACTTGCCTCAAGGGCAGGTCCTGCTGCAGCAGACAGTGCTGGTTTGATGCAAGCTGGTTTGATGTGGCAGATTCTGCTGTGGAGGGAGTTTTTGAGATCTGGGTGCAGATCATCCTCTAGTGAGGGAGGAAGAGTCAAAGAATCAAGAGGAGCTCCTGGTAACTTCTCTCTCCCTGCAGGAACACTTCTGGGCAACAGACGGTGCTTCCACTCCTGAAATGTTGCCACAGTGGCCAGAGGGCCTGTCTCTCCTCCTGATCCCCACAGAGAGCTCATCCTTGGGATCAGAATGCAGTCCAGCTGGTCCCAGCCTGCAGGAAAAGCATTGGTGCAGAAAGTCACTTTGAGTTCTGAGCACCACCAAACGAGGGGAGGGGAGCCAGAGGCAGTTGAGTAGGAATGCCTGCTGTCTTGGTAACCCCTCTCTCCCTGTGTGAACTCTTTTGTATTAACACAACAGAAAAGGCTCAGCCATTCCTGCAGTGTGGTCACAGGGACCAGGAGTCCTGCTTCCCACTGGAGTAGTCAGCCTGCCCATGAGGAGGAACAAGAGAGCATCCCAGTCTGACGTAGCCCTCCCTGATCAGCCTTCCTCCCAACCCCCCTCAAAATCCCAGTGACTGAGAGGTTTTGGGAGTTCCCATAGCTCTACTCATTGCCCAGGTCATCTACTCACTTCCCTGGGGAAAGAGAGACCAAGGGAGGGAGGGGAAGACTCACATCCATCATCAAAACTGGCTGTTTTCTTCAAGTGCCACCTCCTGTCTGGAGACCAACTGACAGAGCCCTTTACAACATCTGAGAAAACAGTAATAGCCCCTGAAAAGGCTATCAGAACAAAGCTCATGCCCCAAACATCTCGCAGACCAATTCATAGACTGAGGCCTCAGAGAACTTCTCCAGAGGGTCCTCCATAGGCATTGATAACCAACTCTCCTTAGAATTCAACTCCTGAGCCTTCACACCATGGGATGCCTTGAAGGCACCTTCCAGCACCAACCAAAAGGTGGAAGCCTCCTAGGGCAGCTAGACCCAGAAAAGCAACAGGACCCACAGTGGTCGGGTTCTCACAGGCTACCACCCCCAGTGGAAGGAGGAGTACAACACAACAGGAGAGCACCCTATGGGATAAAAATAAAAAATAAATTCCATAAAAAGTTATCCCAACATTAGCAATATTATCTAACTAAAAAACAGGAAAAAAAGAGAGAGAAGACAAACTTCCTCACAGATGAAGAAGAACCAGTGAAAAAGCACTAGCAATCCACAAAGCCTTAAGGAGGCATCATCCACAAAAGAGCCTCCCAGACCCCAAGCAATGGAACCCATCCGTAATGACCTGTCCCTGATAACATACATCGAATTAAGACTATGGATGGCAAAAACAGTCAAGGAAAGCCATGAGAAGATGGAAGCACAGATCACCTAGGCAACAGAAAATAAAAATTGAGCTGGACAATATAAGGATGGTCCAATCTGAAATCCTGGAAATGAAGAAACATTTCCTGGAATTTCAAAGCACAATGGCAAGCCTAGGCAGAATTGACCAGGCAGAGGAAAGAATCTCAGAATTTGAGGATTAAAATATTGAACTAACCCAGTCTGACAAAAACAAGGAGAGAAAGCTCAGGAAGAATAAACAAAGCCTACAAAAAGTTTGGGATTATGTAAAGAGACCAAATCTGTGGTTGATTGGCATCTCTGAAACAGAAGGGGAGACTGAGAACACCCTGAAACAAGTCTTCTAAGAGTCATTCAAGAAAATTTTTCTTATCTCACCAGAGAGGTGGCCATTCAATGTAAGTGATCCATAGAACCCCTGCAAGGAATTAACATGAGAAGACCATACCCAAGACACATAGTAACCCATCTCCACAAAGAAAGTATGAAAGAAAAAAATAGTAAAGGAGGTTATAGGAAAGGGACAGACCAACACCAGGGAAGACACATAAGAATTGCAGCAGATGTCTCAGCAGAAACCTTATGAAAGGATGGGCAAGTGCTGGTGAGGTGGGCCAGTGCTGGCGCCGATGCCATGGGAATAATGCAAGACTGTAACAAGGAAGAAAGTAGAAAGAAGTAAAGTTTATTATTCACCTTTCACAGATTGGAAAGGAGGCTGACACTCAGAGGCAAGAGTGGCATCAAAGGGTCAAGAACTGGGTATATTTAAGGGCCTTTGGGGTAAGGGAGTTTAGGCCTGGAGGAATATCAGGGCTGTGGGTCTTTGATATTGATTGTAGCCATGTGAGTCTTAGTCTTGACATCACCAGACATTAGCATTTTATGCCCTCAGGTGATGGGCTAGATGGGAGAAGAAAAGGGGAGGGTTTTTCCAGCTAGAGTCATGTCAGTTTGCAATCCACAAACTCCTTGACCAAAAGGTGGTCTTATTATCATTTCTATGGCTTCAGCCAGCCAAGGGGTGATCTTTGATCTTCTGCCTTGGCAAGGAACCTGAAAGTTTCCTGGAGATTATTATGCTAAACCACAAATTGAAAGGTTGGGCTTTTGGGCTGTCTTGGTCTTGCATCTCAGGGAGATTTTTCGAGTGGGTGGAGTAGGCTGCCAGCTTGGCCTGCAGTAAAATGTCTGAATGCTTCCTAAAGCTTGCCTATTGGAAATCTGTCTATCTATGTCTAACCTGTGCTAGATTCATAGTGTATTGGGGTAAAGTCTAAGCAAAAATGGTTATGCTGAGGCAAAAAGACTACACTAAACTAAGTTTATTCTGGGTTTCTATAGGAACCTCCTTTCACCTTACAAGCCAGAAGGTACTGGGGCCCCATTTTTAACATTCTTGAAGAAAAGTCAAACTAAGCTTCATTAATGAAGGAAAATTAAAATACTTCCCAAACATCCAATCCCTAAGAGAATATGCCACCTTCAGATCAGCCTTCCGGGAGATGCTTAAGAAAGTTCTAAGCACAGAAATGAAAGAATTGTTCCACCCATCCCAAAGGCACCAGCAAGCACAGAGTTAATGGACCATACAGATAAACCACAAAACCTAAAAAGCAAAGCAATCTCTTAATAGTAATATGACAGAAATGAACCCTCACATATCAATAATTAACTTGAACGTGAATGGACTCAATGCACCACTCAAAAGTCATAGGGTAGCAAAATGGATGAAGAAACATGATCCAACATTCTGCTGCCTCCAGGAAACCCATCTTACTGCAGAAGATACACACAGGCTCAAGGTAAAGGGTGGGAGAAAAAAATCTTCCAGGTAAACGGAAAATAAAACCAGCAAGAAATATCCACAGACTCAAGGTAAAGAGTGGGAGAAAAATCTTCCAGGTAAATAGAAAACTTAAAAAAACAGGAGTAGTCACTCTTATGTCAGAGAAAACAGACCTAAAACCAGTAAAACTTATAAAGGACACTGCATAACACTACATAATGTTAAAAGGTTTGATCCACCAGCAAGAAATATTCATCTTAAATATATATGCACGCAACATAGGAGCACCCAGAGTTATAAAACAATTGTTACTAAACTAAGGGAGGACATAGATACCCATACAATTATAGTCAGAAACCTTAATACCCCACTAACAGCCCTAGGCAAAGCATTAATGCAAAAAACTAACAAGGAAATCCAGAACCTTAACTCATCACTCAGCTAACTGGGTCTTTCAGACATTCACAGAACACTTCACCTGACAACCACAGACTATACATTCTACTCATCAGCACATGGAACATAGACTGACGACATTCTCAGGCATAAATCAAGAATGAACAAATTTCGAAATGTTGATATAATACCAATAAACTGCTCAGACCACAGTGAAATAAAAATAAATATCACCACAATCAGGAAACCTCCAAAACACACAAATACATGTAAATTAAACAACATGCTTCTGAATGACTTTGGGGTTAATATAGAAATCAAGGCAAAAATAAAAAGATTCCTGAAAACAGAGACACAACATATCAAAACCTCTGGGATACCATGAAATTAATGCTGAGAGGGAAATTTATAACATTGCATGCACATATTCAAAGTAATCTCTGATAATCTTTTGAATTTCTTCAGGGTCAATTGTGATATTGCCTTTTTATTTCTAATTGTGTTTATTTGGATTTCGCTCTCTCTCTATCTCTCTGTCTTTGAGTCAATCAGGCCAGGGGTATGTCAACTCATTTATGCTTGCTTGAGATCCTTCAATTTTCTTGATATGTGCATGCAAATAAACTAGAAAACCTAGGGGAAATATAGGAATTCCTGGCACCACAAAACCTTCCAAGATTAAAATAGAAAGAAATTGAAACCTAAGCAGACCAATAACAATTCAAGAAATCGACTCAGTTATAAGAAACCTTCCTGTCAAAAAAAAGCCCTGGGCCAGATGGTTTCTCAGCTGAGTTCTACAAGCCACAAGGAAGAGCTGATACCAATCCTACTGAAAGTATTCCAGGCAATTGAGAAGGAAGGCATTCTCCCTAGCTCATTCTGTGAAGCCAATATCATGATACCCAAAAATGGCAAAGACCCAACCAGGAAAGAAACTACAGGACAATTTCCCTGATGAATATAGATGCAAAAAGTCTCAAAAAGACCCTAGCAGACCACATCCAACAACACATTTCAAGGATCATCCATCATGACCAGGTAGGCTTCATTCCCAGGATGCAGGCTGGTTCAATATAAATAAATCTATGAATGTAATTCGTCACATAAGCAGGTGTAAAACCAAGAACCACATGATTATCTAATTAGATGCAGGAAAAAATTTCAATAAAACCCAGCATCCCTTCTTGATTAAAAACCCTTGAACACCTAGTCATCAAAAAGGAACATTCCTCAAAACAATAAGCTATCTATGACAAACCTGAAGCCAACAGCATGCTTAATGGGCAGAAGCTGAAAGCATTGCTCCAAAGATTTGAAACCAGGATACCCACTCTCACTGCTCCTATTCAACATAGTATTCACAAGAACAATCAGGCAGGAGAAAGAAATCAGGGGCATCCAAATAGGAAAAGAGGAAGTTAGGCTATCCCTCTTTGCAGACGATATGATTCTATACCTAGAAAACTCCAGAGACTGTCAAAAACCTCCTCACACTGATAAACAACTTTGGTAAAGTCTCAGGATACAAAATAAATGCACAAAAGACAGTTGCATTTCTTTTTTTTTTTTTTGAGTTAGAGTTTCACTCTGTCGCCCAGACTGGAGTGCAGTGGTCCCTCCCGGCCACTGCAGCCTCAACCTGCTGGGCTCCGGCGATCCTTCTGCTTCAGCCTTCCAAGAAGCTGGAGTTACAGGTGCACGCTACCATGCCTGGCTAATTTTTTGATTTATTGTAGGGATGAGGTCTCGCCAAGTTGCCTGGGCAGGTCTCACACCCGTAGACTCAGGCAATCCACTCACCTCAGCCTCCCAAAGCGTGGGATTACAGACTGAGCCACTGAGCCCGGCTGCATTTCTTTTTTTTTTTTTTAATGTGGGTTTATGTAGTTTTTATTCATCCCACCAGTGTAACTATTTCATCACAATATGTGCTCAATTGTTGGGTACATGTAATTCATATTACCTTAGTTTGTATTACCTTTTATAAATCCTCAAAATTTTTAACTTAGAAACATTTGCCTGCCAGGATTTTGAATATGGGATTGTGAACCCATGGCAAACACCTGGCTATTTCTGCGTTTTGCCCAAATCCCATCCCTTAATTTGACCTGGACAGTCGCATTTCTATACACCAATGACAAGCAGACTGAGAACCAAATTAAAAAGCACAATTCCATTCACAATATCCTTCACTCCCCCGCCACACACACAATACCTTGGCATCCACCTTATCGTTTTGAGGAATGTTCCTTTGATGCCTAATTGTTCAACAGTTTTTAATCAAGAAGGGATGCTGGATTTTATTGAAATGGGTGAAAGCCCTTTAAAATGAGAACTACAAAACACTGCTCAAGGAAATCAGGGATGACATAAACAAATGAAAAAAAATCCCATGATCATAGATTGGAGGAATCAATATCGTCAAAATGTCCATTCTACCCAAGGCAATCTACAGATTCAATGCCTATCCAGTTGCCAACATCATTTTTCACAGAACTGTAAAAGACAATACAGAAATTCACATGGAGCAAAAAAAGAGTCCAAATAGCTAAAGCAATCTCCAGCAAAAGGAACAAAGCTGGAGGCATCACACTTCCAGAATTTAAACTTTACTTCAAGGCTACAGTAACCAAGACAGGATAGTACCAGTAAAGAAATAGACACACAGGATCTTGGGGAGGTGAATTTTCTCTCTCTCTCTCTCTCTCTCTCTCTCTCTCTCTCTCTCTCTTTCTCATTTGCTTTCTAAATAAACTTTGCTTGAACACTTAAAAAAGAAAGAAAGAATAGACACACAGACAAATGGAACAGGACAGAGAATCTGGAAATAAAACCACAGACCTTCAAAAAACTCATTTTTCAACAAACCTGACAGGAACAAACACTGGGGAAAAGAAGCCATATTTAGCTAATGGTGCTGGGAAAACTGGATAGCCATATACAGAAGAATAAAACGGGACCCCTACCTATCACCAGATATAAAAATTAACTCAAAATCTATGAAGAACATAAATGTAAAACCTCAAACTATAAGAGTCTTAAAAGAAAACTTAAGGAACACTCTCCTGGACTTTATAGTAAGCAATTAGTTCACAGCCAAGTCCTCAAAAGCAAATGTAGCAAAAGTTAAGATTGACAGGTGAGACCTTATCAAACCAAAAAGTGTTTGCACAGCAAAATATACCATGAAGAAAGTAAAGACAACCCACGGAATGAGAAAAAAAAAAAAATTGCATGCAATGCATCCAACAAAGGCCTAATATCCAGGATCTACAAAGAACTCAAGTGAATTGACAGAAAAAAAAATCCCTACATGCAACCTACTTATGTACCTCACATGTTCCCCACAACTAAAATAAAATATGGTGTTTTTTTTTTTTTAACCCTTATGACTTAAGACATTACCCACATTATATAGCAAATATACACATGTATTTGAGTCCATTTTTGGACTTTCTATTCTATTCTTCTTGTATAACTATTTATGTGCCAGGGACTTACTGTTTTATTTATAGTATTTTTAGTATATCATATGCCTACTTTCTTCAATAGTTCTTTTTCACTGGTTTTATTTTTACTCTTGCATGTTTTATTTTAAATGAACTTTTGTATAAACTTGTCTACTTCCACAAAAAATCTTATTGATGCTGTTATTGGTGTTATTGCTATTTCTTTATACTTGTGAATTAACTTAAGGTCACCTTGATTTTTAATTATTGTTAAATTCCCAGTAACTAGTATGCTGTCAGACACAAAAAAACACATCTAACAGATATCTGTGGGTTGAGCAAATGAATGAATAAATTGACACTTTTCTGGTTTAAAGCTTTTATAACTTGAAAAGAAAACAAAACTAATCAAAAGAAATGAAAACTAATACATATTTAAATGAATCATTGCATAATCAACTGTCATAATGAAAATAATTCCATTTCTGAACACAAGGTGGCAATAGCTCCCTACTCATTTAATTTAGATGAACCCAATGCCCTGGAAATTTGCGAATACTTATTAAAACAGTGAGTGTATATTGCAGAAGAGTGATACCTTTTTCCCTGTGCAGGTCAAGATTTTTTCAATGAAATTGAATGAATTGAATGAATATTTACCGAATGATACTCTCTGGGAAACCCAAAGAGTCTTGGTTTTGATATAGACCTTCTAGGGTTGTCTCAACATATAGTTTAGGCTTCTAGAACAAGATACACCTTTGAGTGGGTCTCTGCATGATCTCAGACTGCATTGATTTGAGGAGCTCTAATAAGGCCTGGTTTCAGAATTTTCCAAAACACGGATAGTTTAAAATTGACTTCTTGGGACAAATTGTCATAAATGGTAGAAGTTCTTTAAGGCCAGCTTGAGTGGCCTGGGTACCAGCCTTGTTTTCTCCTCCTCTGTGCTGACAATGACCAAACTGCAGGTGACCTGGCTGGAATCAGACCTTCACCATCACATCACCTTCACGCAGTCCCTAACCGCTGAGAAGGGAGATCATATCCCCACTGACTAGCAAGTGGCTGTGAAACTTTGAGACTTGGTTTGGGACTGCCAGCCCCTTATCCCATCTGGGTGGTGGCTCCATACCTATTTACCGTAACACTGTCCATCCTCTCTCTCTCTGGGTTTACTCTTTTGGCTCCCAGAATGCTTCTTGCCTGGGAACACCATCATAATCCACCAACTGCTGAAGCCAAGCCAAACTACCGTATTTCTTTAAAGAGTACATTTTAGGCCGGGTGCAGTGGCTCAAGCCTGTAATCCCAGCACTTTGGGAGGCCGAGACAAGAGAATTGCCTGAGCTCAGGGGTTCAAGACCAGCCTGGGCAACTTGGCAAGAGCTCGTCTCTACAATAAATAAAAAATTAGCCGGGTGTGGTAGCACATGCCTGACGTTCCGGCTACATAAAAGGCTGAGGTAGAAGGATAACCTGAGTCCAGCAGGTCGAGGCTGTGGTGGCCCTAAGTGTGCCACTGCACTCCTGCCTGGGCAACAGAGTGAGACTCCAACTCAAAATAAATAAATAAATAAATAAATAAATAAATAGTGCATTTTAATGTAAAGCAATTAATTTGAGTCTATTTGCACAAATGCCAGAATGAAGTATCATTACAAGTATATATTTCTTTTAGCTCAATGAAATTTTGTGTGTATGTATTTTTCATTCATTCAAAACATATACCTGGTTGGACCCAAGGGCTCAAGCCTATAATCTCAGCACTTCAAGAGGCTGAGGTGGGAGGATTGCTTGAGCCCAGGATTTTGAGATCAGCCTGGACAACATAGTGATACCTTGTCTCTACAAAAAAAAATTTAAAAATTAGCTGGGCATGGTGGTATGAGACTGTAATCCCAGTTAGTCAGGAGGCTGAGGCA
>CAUYQG010118207.1:0-18408 GCA_963574415.1 Tarsius wallacei | reverse complement strand
AGAGAGAAGGGAGTGGCATGGAAGTTATTTGTTAGAAATTGGAAGGCTGCCTAAGAAGTTTGGAGCCACATTGTGGCATAGAATGTTTGTATACCTAACCCTGAATTGTACCCCACATCTTTATAATAAATAAATAAATTTTTTAAAAAAGAAAGTCTTTTTATAAAAAAGATACCTGCACACGTATGTTTATCGCAGCATTGTTCACAATAGCAAGAACCTGGAAGCAACCATGCTGTCCATCAAAAGAGGACTGGATTAAAAAAACGTGGTACATATACACAATGGAATGCTACGCAGCCATAAGAAAGAACGAAATCATGAATTTCGCAGCAACCTGGATGGAACTAGAGTCCATAATACTGAGTGACCTCTCACAGAAGCAAAAAACTAAGTATCACATGTTCTCACTCATATAGTAGACCTTGATCATCCAACCTACTACCACAAGAAAATGACTGACAGTGGTGGGAAACTACGGGGGAGGGGGGCGATGGGATTAATGGTGATAAATATCTTTCTGGGGATAAGGAGACACCTCTTATCATCAAGGGTGCCTGAACGAAGCAACTTTGTATGCCTAACCCCTAACTGTACCCCATAATACCATAATAAAAAAATTAAAAAAAAAATTCTCCTGCAACTATAGTCTTTCTGTACACTTATCCTTTTCTTCTAATAATTTTTTTACTATAGTTGTTGATGCTCGTCAACACAGAAAACTTTTATGGTCGGGTGCGGTGGATCGTGCCTGTAATCTCAACATTTTGGGAGGCCAAGGTATTTGAGCCCAGGCGTTCAGGACCAGCCTAGGTAACATAGTAAGACCTTGTCATTACAAGAAATAAATAAACAAATAATAACTAAATAAAGGTTTCTGATTGTTATAAAAAATATTTTTATTTTAAAGATGTGGAGTACAATTCAAGGTTAGGTATACAAATGTTCATTATGCAGGTACCCTTTGGAGAAATAATTTTAAACACATCCAGTAATTTAGCTTATAATATTATGGCATTTCATTTTATGTCATAACGTTTCTTTTGTCAGCCAAATTAAACACGTTTAATATTTGTACTGTAATTAAAATTAAATCCATTTTTAAAATTCAGGAATAAAACATGTAACATAGTGGACATACTTCTTAATGCTGTTTTTCAATTACAATAGTTTAAAATTTAGTAGATTTTGTTTTACAGTTATTTTCTTGAAGTATTTGGCATAAATAAATGGTTTTATGTGTTCTTATACTCTCTGTAGGTAACTGTTACATTTAAAATAACAGGTTTGTCATTTCATATACTGCACATTTTAAACAATATTTGAGTCTTGCCATTACACAGGGAGGTATTTCTAGTAGCTTCTCAGGGGCAGTATTATGATGACTACTTTCCTAGTTCTACCCAACACTAAAAAGTGTTTTTGAATGTTATTTTAAGCTTTTTGGTAGTAATTTAAAGTAGCTATATGGTTGCTTTGTAGTGTCGGAAATTATTTGAAAAAAAAGACCCACAAAACTAATACAGTAGTAATTTCTAGATAGAGTGAATTGCATTTAGTATGAGATATAAATGGATCATATCCATTCAACTCAAGTTTCTTCTTCATTTTATTTTTTAAGAATATTATCCTAATTTAAAACATGGAAAAATTGACTCTACTATTTTCAGTGTATTTCACTGCACAAACTATTAGTGTGCATGATAAATTTTATTAGTGACATATGCAAAATACATTTTAATATATACAGTTGAAAGTTAGTGTAGTCAAGGAAAACTTAATGAGCATTGTATTTTTCTCTGCCTTATTATGTGATCATTGTTCCATTTCAGCTAATGAAAAAGTAGTTATTTCGTTCCCTATAATTCATTAAAATGTTGAAAACGTATCATAGTAGTGTCCACGGTCAAGTAGGTGATCTTACGTCAAAATTAATTGTAGCATGCCTTGGAATAAGTGCTAAACAAGTTACATAAATAAGTAAATTTACTCAAAGTCTTAAATAGCTGCAAAATGTTCAAGTCGCTTTCCCATAATATATTTAATCAAATCTATTAAGTACTTGGTTTGCTATCAGAATGTGACTATTTAAATCAACACAGTGGCTAGCATATTGTGTTATGGATTTCTTTGTACATTTTGAGATAAAAGGCCTTGAAGTGAAGTTGATGAGACCAATGATATGCAAATTTAAAATAAGCTTGTTTATTGACAAATGCCTTTTTCATGTCACACCAAATTACATTCCCACAGCATTATTTCTACATAAACATTGGCATTTCTAACATATTTTAAAAATTAATCTAATAGAGAAAAATGTATTATAGAGAAAAATGTATTATCTCACTTTTGCAGATTACTGATCCAAAAAATATTTAAATATTAATAAGCCCTTATTTGTTTACAAAGTATTAGCTATTTATCCCGACACCACTTTCACATCCCATGTTTTTTTCACTGATTTCAGAAAACGGTTTCTCTCCATCTCTCTCTCTCTCTCTCTCTGTCTCTCTCTCTCTCTCTCTGTCTTTTTTCAGGCCCTCTTACCTCAGTCTGTAGTTCCCTTTCTTGCTAACTGAGTAGCTTTCTTCTATCTATGGTGCTTTGTTGAGTACTAGAATACTTTATGATGGCTAGAGAGTATATATTCTTTTTGTTTCTTTTGCAGAAAGTTTATGAATCTTGCCATAGGTTTATTTATGCCATTGGCTGTTCTATCATTTTTTACAATTTCTAAATTAAAGAAATTAAATAGAGAGACTTTTGAAGTGTATTGTATAATTGGGAAAATATAGCTATATTTTTCGTTTGCCAGTACGAATATTTGTGCCACTTATCTTGTTATTCCTTAAATATATTCATTCATATAAGAAAAATATAACATATAATTTAGACATACCTCCAAATAATAGAGTTTGCCCCTTGTTCTTAAAATTTTTTCAACATATTTAATAACTTTTTTACTACACCCCAGTATATTTTATAGTTTTCTGTATAGTAATTTTAGTAATTATATTTAATATCTTCACACTTTGTTGATCTTGAGATGAAATGTTTGTAAAAATGTAGATAATATTAAATTGAAAAATAATAATTTTAAAATAGCTAAATTATGTAGTGTTATTGTTATCTTAGTTTATCAAATGACAAAACCAAGATTAAAGAAGTTACGTGTATACTCAGATTACATAGTTGATAAGTAGCCCAGCTGTATCTTGAACCCAGGTTTCCAGGAATCCAGAGTCTAAGCACCTCCCACATTTAACTTTTAAACAGCTATTTACTCAACTAATCCTTGGTAATCATTGCACACACACACACACACACACACACACACACACACACACAGATACATACACAATTCATAAACATACATATTTAGAAGTATGCATATTCATATATTTAAACACACACATATATAAATTTCATTCTCTCATAATTTCCTAGTCTACAAATAATTATTCTTCACTTACCAGTCTGAATATTTGTGCCACTTATTTTGTTATTCCTTAAACTTGATGGACTTGCATTTTCAAAAAATGTTAAAGGAAAATAGTGGTGATAGAAGTCTACGTCATCTGAATTATCATTTTAATAAGAATTCTCAGTGTTTTAACATTCATCATAGTCCTTGTGTTCTGTGACACCTAGTTGCACGTGTTCCTATTATACTGATTGATTTTAACAGCAGTATATGTTGAATTTTTTTCAAGTGACTTTTCTGCATATAGCAGGACATTCATGCACTTCATACATTTCTGACATTTGAGATATCTTGCATTTCTGGAATATTTTCTACGTGATTATGGAATTTATTCTTCTTCTAGGTTCCTCCGTTTTAATTATGATTTTATGTTTAGAATGCTTGAGTCTGTTTTGGTGCTATGTTACTACATGCTGTATGTCAAGCTCATGTAATCTCTTGTATGTTTTCTGTCACAGCATAACAAGGATTTTAAAAAGATGGAAATATTTTCACCTTTTGCCATCATGTGAATCAAAGTAAAAAGTATGTGGGTCATCTTTTTAATTTCTAAATTTTTATTTATATTTTATCCATATTATCTTAGGCTTCTTGTGATTTATCCTCCTGAGGTTTTAAAAACTCTATCAAGTTGTCTTAACCCTTTTTGCTATTGTAATCCATGTTTAGTTACTTTTATTCCCCTTGCTATTCTTTATTTACTTCTTTTATTTGCTTTATGTAATCATATTTAATGTAATTTATAGTTATATTTTCTTCATTCACATTTAGCAATGAATTTCTAAGACTATGAACTTTCCTATGAGTATATGTTTAGTTCATTGTCCTATGTTTTATAGTCAGTGTTCTCAGCATTTTTGGAGTCTAGATTCAGAGTTGGCAAATGGTGGCCAGGAGACAAATGATACCAATCCACTGTCTGTTTGGTAAATAAGATTATATAGGAACACAGGAAAGTCCATCTTTTATCTGTTGATTATGATTGTTTTCATGCTGTAATGACACAGTTGTGTAGCCAAAATAGATATCAAACAGACCTCAAAGTTTAAACTATTTACTACCTATTCCTTTACATCAGGGTAAATCAGGGTAAAAATAGGTAAACGAGAATGTGGCCTTAGCCTCAACTGATGATGAGCTTCAACTATCATCTTGCTAGTAGTCCTGGAGCGTAAGCTGTATGGCTGAGCTGGGCCCACACTGGAGAAAGGGTCCCAGTCTTTTTGCCCAAATGTAAATCTGCCATTTGGAACATGCATTTTCCCCACAGAGAAAAGAAGCTTAATTATGCAGGTGAGGCTATTCCTACTTGGGTGAGGTATTTTCCAGAGAAAAGTGCTGCTTTGTGTCATCAACAGCTAAAATTTATAGCAGTTGGTGGATGGATGTACTTGCCTAGTAAAGGTGAGCTGGGCAGATATGGACAGCATCTATTAGAGGTAATCCCATGTTTCAGTCAAGTCTTGCGCTTGACATTTGGTTCAGTTTATCTAGTAACAGCTTCACTAAAATTCTGATCGGTCACAATTTCTACCAAAATAAATCAGGTAAGAATTTAATGGGATGAGTTTTAGCTTCCACCACTATAGCTGATATTTTCTTCCTTTTTGTGATATGTTTTAAGTATTATTTCCTCTTGACCAACTCTTCTGCTTGTCTAGGTAGTTTGTGTGGTGATGTGATCTATGCCTTCATCCCTGGGGTTTCTAAATATCTAATTATCACACATTTTCCAGACATTGGTTGTTCGATTTTATATTTTACAGTGAAAACTGGGCAATAGAAGCCAAAGTAGATCATTTGAGTGCCAGACAATATTTCCCACTCTCATTATCTTATAATAGCCCTATGCACTCGTATTGGCCACAGTGAATTACCTCTGTTAACAGGACAACTTCTTTCTGTGACATCTGGTTTACTGGCATACAGAGTCAAAAGAACAGGAATACTATTACGGTGTCTATTCTTGTGATTCGAGTCTAAAGGTGCAATAATGAAAAGTAATGAGTCTACGAATACTCTTTCGCCCTAAAAATATGTTTAGTGGGACAAATCCTACTTATACCTTTTTCCTCCTAGATCTACCTACTGGGGATCATGACCATACAATGGCTGTTTTAAGTTTTTCTACTATATTTTGAAAGTTAACATTATCCTTTCATGATGTCATTCTCCAATTAAATTCTAAGCTATACCTTCAGTACATATTTTCTCACTTTATCTGGCTGGTGTCATTTTTGAGGATGCTATGTGACGTAGAACCAGTGATTGCTTGAATGTTGCACCCAAACCACACATTTTTTCTGTAAAGAAAATCTGTTAGGCAAGGATGACGTATGTGGGATACTGTTTCAGAAATTTAGCCCTTTCTCCCATATCGTCTATCTTATGAAAGTAAGATAAATCAATCCTCTCTTTCAAACTTCAACCTGGAAAGTTTTCAGCCAAGGTTCACAGTTAATTAGGTACCTTTACTACCTTACGTGTTTAGGAAGAATAAAATACTGTCAGTTGTTCACAGCTATATAACGGGTGACCATCTTTTCCAACCTAGTGTAGTAAGCCTCCTTGACTCTTTTTCTGCCTTTACAATAGGGTATAGTTAATATTCTGATGTGGAAGGAATAGGACCTAAAGACATACAAAGTAGAAGAACACATTTCTAGGTTAAGATAAACAGAATGTGTTAGGAAACCTTGGGGAACAAGTGTCATCAGCGAGAAATACCAGATAAGTAGGAATTCAGTGAGCACCAGTAGATGACAAACATAAAAGAACAAGTATTAATAGAAAGAAGAGATAGAATATTTAAAAGTTAAACATATAGCTATGAAAACACTGAGTCATTAGAATGTAAAGTGCAAAGGTGTGAGCCACAGAATTGCCATCATTTCCCTTTTTTTAAAAAAAAAGCACACTGAATTTGTAGTGAAATTGAGTCTGTTGATTCACATATTATTTCTGAAATATAATTAAGAAGCAATGGTGATCAAGAATTAGATTGATGGATGTTAAATATATATGAAATGTGTATTAAGAATAGTTTAAAGAATGTTTATGGAGAACCAGCATTGCAAAAATGTCCAACCAGAGAAGTCTATGATATATGTGAGGATTAAAATAAACCTTAAGAACTAGAGTTTGGGAGTTAAGGGAGAAAATTATATGAGCGAAGGATGGAGAAATAGACCAGAGTTACATTATAGAGAGCTTTATTTTAAACTTGGGGAGTAGAGTATGAGTGTGTGTGTATGTGTGTGTGTGTGTGTATGTGTGTGCGTCTTTGAATAATTCTTCTGTAGACCCAGATTTTGTAGATAGATGTTTATTTTTTACAATTTCTTCCTTAAAAGTAGTTCATATTCCATTTTGAATTGTATTTTTGAATATGGTTAGGAGTTACATACTTGTATTGTCAGAAGCACTAAAAAAGCATCAACAATTGACGACTTCAAAAACTGTTCTGAGCAGTGGAAAACTACATTACCAAAAAATCTAAAGGATTTTTAGATTTGTATTTATCTTGCCTGATTTCATGATGGCATCAACATCATGTATCAGTGTAATGTTCTGTAGAATGCTCTGATGTTGTTGATTCTCTCGGAAAGTATTGTAACAAAGAAGTTCAAAATTAATAGGCACAAAGGAAAGACTTTGAATATACATTGTCATCTATCCCAAATAAACAAATAGTATCTAATTCTACTTCCTGATTGGTACGAAAAATAACACATTTACAAGATCAATATTCACACAAGTACTTCAGGCTGGAAAAAGTGTCACATTCAGCACAACAGTTGTTGAAAATCAGGTTATTTAATGAATTATATAATATTACTACATTCTACTGCCTTTCACCATAATTCATTAAACTTTTTCTTTCTTTTTTTTTTTTTTTTGAGTTGGAGTTTCACTCTGTCGCCCAGACTGGAGTGCAGTGACCGCTCCGGGCCACCACAGCCTCGACCCGCTGGGCTCCGGCGATCCTTCCGCCTCCGCCTTCCAAGTGGCTGGAACTACAGGCGCGCGCTACCACGCCCGGCTAATTTTTGATTTATTGTAGAGATGAGGTCTCACTTGCCCAGGCGGGTCTCGAACCCGCGGGCTCAGGCAATCCACTCACTTCAGCCTCCCAAGGTGCGGGATTACAGGCTGAGCCACCGAGCCCGGCTTCATAAAGCTTTTTCAAGGTAAAGACAACAGTCTGAGACCAGTCACTTATTTGGGATTCAATGATTATTTTCTGGAGCTCATAATGGGAAGCTACATTATTGCCAGTCAATAACAAAACTCTGAAAGCTATTGAGATAGGCCATACTCTCTCACACCTATATGGTTATGAGTATACATTTAAAAAACAAATTTTCAATTGCCATATTTTTCCAGTAAAAAAATATTTTAACTTTACTATGGATAATTGTGGCAGCATTACTTATTATTATTTTTTTCTTTTTTTTGAGTTGGAGTCTCACTCCGTTGCCCAGGCTGGAGTGCAATGGCACACTCATGGCCACCCGTGTTGACTTGCTGGGCTCTGGCCATCCTTCTACCTCAGAGTTCCAAGTAGCTGGAACTACAGGCGTGAGCTACGATGCCTGGCTAATTTTTGAATTTATTGTAGAGATGAGATCTCGCCAAGGTGCTCAGGCTGTTCTCAAACTCGTGGGTTTAGGCAATCCCCCCACCTCAGTCTCCCAAAATGCTGGGATTACAGGCTTGAGACACCACGCCTGGCCATATCACTTATTTAATTGATAATTTTTTCTCATTCTAGCATCCAAGGACAGTATTTACTTTTTAGCACTAATTGTTTCTTTCATATCACCATGCATTCCAAAAAAACACTAAAAAGTATTTTTAAGTATCTTTATATATTTAGTGTATATATTTATGTTTCCAATTAAACTTTTCTAGCACTAACATATGGAAGAGTCTTTTTCCCTCTGAGCTGAAGTGTCATGAAACATTAAGAACCTTAAGAATTGTAAAAAATTACCTTATAGGTTTTTCCTTGTATCCCCCCCTCCAAGCATCCTGTGAGTTAGACACAATTTTGTGCTGTTTTTTAAGAGTTAAAGAAAATAAAGCTCAGAGAAGTAAATAACTTAGGCAAAAGAAATAAAATAAATGAAAGAAACAGGATATGTTATACCATCTTATTTACAGAAATGAAGGCATTAGTATAAAAAATGACTTTTTTTAACAGACATAACTAAAGTCTGGAACACCATAGGCACAAATAATACATTAATACAAGTTACTTTTCTAGAAATTAAATTGAAGAAAACAGTTACATAATGGTTGCATTTTAACCATGTTAAAGTGTGAGATTTCACAGTTGGTAGCATATTCAGAATGTTACATAACAATCACCAGTAACTACTTCAAGAATACTGTCATGACTCCATTAATGAACTTACAACCATTAAAGAGTCAGTCACTATTGCTCCTACCAGAAGTTCCTGACAATTCGAAATTTATTTTCTGTCTTTATGGATTTTACTCTTCTGGATATTTTAAATACCTATAATTTTATAGGTGCCCTTTTTGTGTTCCTTTTTTATTGAGCATGTTTTTGAGGTTAATCCACACTATAACATGTATCAGTGCTTTATTCCTTTTTGTGGCTAAATGATATTTCACTGTATGCACATACCGCTGGTTCTTATCCATTCATGATTTGACGGACATTTGGATTGTTTGGACTTTACAAATAATATTGCTATCAGCATTTGGGTACAGGTTTTTATGTAAATTTTTGTGTTCAGTTCTCTTGGGCATATACCTACGAGTGGAACTGCTGGGTTATATGGTCACTCCACAATTAAGGTTTTGAGAAACAACCACACTGTTTCGCCCAGCAGCAGAGCCGTTTTACATTTCTGCCGGTAATGTAAGAAAGCTCCAGTTTCTGCACACCTTTACCAGCATTTCTTATTTCCCCTCCTCTTCCTCTTCTTCTCCTCCTTCTCGTCTTCTTTTTCTCCTTGCCATGACGTTGGGATTAGTTTCATGGGCCTATTGACTGCATGTCTTTTTAAAAAGTGTCTAAGCTCTTTTCCCATTTTAAAATTGGTTTTAAAAATGTTTTGGTTGTGAGCTATAAAGTACTTATATATTATGGACACTAACTCATCAGATTTAATACATATATATTTTTAAATTATATGAGCTGTATTTTCCATCTCTTCTTGTCTGGTGGTGAAAAAAATAGTGTTTAACTTTGACAAAGTTCAGTTTACCAATTTTTTTTTCTATTGTTGATTGTGCTTTTTGTGTAAAGTTTAAACACCCATTGCCTAACAAAGTGATAAAAATTCACACATTTTTTCTACGAAATTTAATTTCAGTTCTTACATTTCGATCTATAATACATTTTGAATTTTTATATGGTATGCCTTAGGACTCCAAATCTATTCTTTTGCTGGTGAATATTCAGTTGTCTCAGCATCATTTATCGAAACAGATTATTCCTTTCTCCATGGAAAGTTCTTGTCAATTTTATTGAATATCAATTGATCATAGATGCACGGGTTTATTTTTGGACTGTAAGCTATTTAACTGAAGTATATGTCTGTTTATGCTTTATACCGGTACCACACAGTTCTGATTATTGTAGCTTACTAGCAAATTTTGGCATTGAGAAGTGTGAATCTGTTAGCTTTGTCCTTTGTAAAGATTTACTTCTTCCTTCTGGATCCCTTACTATTCCACACAAATTTGAGAATCAGATTTTCATTGCTGTGCAAAAGGCAACAGGTACTTTGGTTAATTAGTATTGAATCTGAAGATCAATAGGTTAAGATTTGCTATTTTAGCAATATTAAGTATTCAATACGTGAGCATAGAATATTTTTCTAGTTAGTCACATTTAATTTATTTTGACAATATCTTGTAGTGCTCATTGTATAACCTTTCACTTTCTACTTATATATTTTACTAAGTATTTTATCGTTTTTTATACTATCATAAAAGGAATTTATGTCATAATTATATTTTCATTTTGTTCATTTCAATCATATAAAATTCAACTGATTTTTTATGTTGATTTTGTAGCCCACAATTTTTCAAAACTCATTTTATAGCTCTAACTTTTTTGTTACTTAGGGTTTTCTAGATATGTGTTCTATTACTATAAATGATTTTACTTATATCTGTAAAATTTGAATGCATTTTTTTAGCCTAATTGATTTACGAGAATAAAGTCTATTGTTCTAGCATTTTATTTTCTTGTGTTTTCTTTATTTTGCTTTTATATTAGGATTATATTGTTCTTATAGGAAGAGTCAGGATGTGTTCTTACCTCTTCTACTGTCTGAAAGAGTTTGAAAAGGAATGGTGTTAATTAATCCTTAAACATTTGATAAAAATAATCAGTGAAAACTTCTGATCCTGGTATTTTGGTTTTTGATCGTATTTTGATGGTTAATTCAATCACTTTACTTGGTATAGATCTATGAAAATTTTTTATTTCTTCTTGAGTTTTGTTAATTTGTGAATTTCAAGCAATTTGTTTATTTAATTTAGATTACCTGATGTTTTGGCATACATTGTTTATAATATTCCCTATAATCTTTTTTTAAAAAAAATCTTTAATGTCAGTAGTAAACTCCTTATTTTCATTCTTGAGCTTGTTAATTTGAGTCTTCAATCTTACTTTTTTGGTCAATCTAGTGAAAGTATTGTCAATTTTGTTGATCTTTTCAAAGAATTAATTTTGATCTTGTTGAATTTCTTCATTTTTTCTTTTATTTTATGTAATCATTTTCTGTTCTTCATTACTTCCTTTCTGCTATTTTTTGACAGTTTTTTCATCTTTTAAAATTTGTTGATTGATTTGAGACTGCTCTTTTTAATTCAAGCATCATCTGGGCACTACAATTGCTGCATGCCTTTCGGAAGTGTTTTATTTTCATATTTCTTAATATCACAATAATTCCCAATTTTCCATAATTTCCTCTTTGCTGTATTGATTATTCAGAAATTTATTTTAATTTTAACATAATTTTGAATATTTTAAATTTCTTTCCATTCTTGATTCTACTATATTTCCATTGTGATTTGTAAATATACTTTGAGTTCAAGCTCTTAAAATTTACTGAGATGATTCTATACTAACAGATACTCTTTCCTAGAGGATATTAGAATCAATCTTATAGTGTTTTTCAAGTCATCTGTTTCTTTTATCTTCTATCTAGTTGCTTTATTCGTTATTGAAAATGGAGTGTTGAAGTCTCAAACTAATATTGTTAAACTGCCTTTTTATTCTTTCAATTCTGTCAATATTTGCTTTATCACGGGGCTTTACTGTTAGGTGCATATATGATTTTTATTATATATTTCAGATATATTAACTCAATTATTTTGCCATATATACTTTTGTCTTGCATTTTTAAAGTCTATAAATTCTAATATTAGTATAACTGGCATGGCTTACTTTTGGTTACTGCATGCATGCAATATCTTTCCATCTTTCTGTTTTTAACATATTGTTTTTTTAAAATTAAAGTTAATTTCAAGAGAGTATGTATTTGAATCACATTTTATCTCCATTTTGCCCATATCTACCTTATCACTGAAAAGCTTAGTCAATTTACATTTAACACAATTACTGATAAGCAAGGATTTACATCTTCATATGGCAATCTGTTTACGATATATCTTCTGTCCTTTATGTTCCTCGGTTCCTCCATTACCTTTATTTTTAGTACATTATTTTAATTTCTTCTTTGTTTTTTTTACTGTATTTTAAAAATAAATTTATTCATGGTTCTCCTGGGGATTGTAATAAACATTCTATTTTATAGAAATTAATTCAGATTATTACCAACTTTAATGGTGAAGAGCAATTTTGATGCTATGTAGTTCCTTTCTTCCCCCTATTTTTATCATTGTCTAAAATTACATCTTTACATGTCAATAAGATACATTTCTATGTATTGTCTTAAGCTGTTTTATTGTAAATCAGATAGAAGAAAGAAATTGCAAAGTATAAAAACATCACGGCTGACTTTAATGTGTACATGTGTGGTGATTATAATTTTGTTGTTGTTGTAGTGCTTTGTTGTTGCTTGTTTGCTTTGTGCTGTTTTTCATGCAGAATAGTGTTCCTGTCTAGTACCGTTTATTTAACCCGAAGGTCTAATTTAGACTACCTGGTACGGCAGCTCTATAGCAACAAACTCTCTCAATTATTGTTTATCTAGATACAGATTGATTTCTTATGTATTAATGTTGGATATAAAACTTTTGGTTGGTCTGGTTTTCTTTGGTTTTGTTTTGGTTTTGTTTTTTGCTTGTATGTTTATCATCTTCCCCAGCATTTTACTATGTCAGCCCTCTGCCTTCTTGCCTCCATGATTTCTGGTCATTCATTATTAATCTTATTTAGATTATTTTTGATATGATGAATCACTTTTACTTACTGCTCTCTGGATTATCTCTTATGCTTCCAACAGTTTGTTGAAACTGTGTCTCAGTGTCAATCTTTTTGTGTCTTCATCTTACTAGGAGTTTGATGAGCTTTCAGAAAGTATAGATTAATGTTTTTCATTAAATTGAGGAAGTTTTTGACCATTAACTCTTCAAGTATTATTTATGCTTATTTATCTCTTTTCATTCCTGGGATTTTCTTTTTTCTATAAGCTAATGCATTTTTTAATTGTTATTAAATCCTTTTTTCTATCTTTCCCCTTTTTGAATTTTTTTATTTCAGATGCAGGGGTTACGCATGTATTGAATACATGGACATACTATGTACTAGTGGACATTTGCTCTCAGGTGGCTCATTCTCCAGATAGCGATCATTAGGCCCCCATAGATAGTTTCTGAACCCTAGATCCCCTTCCTCCTCCTTCTTATTAGTGTCCCCAGTGTCGAATATTTCCATCCCTGTGACCGTTTAGCGCCAACATATGAGTGAGAACATGCAGTGTTTGGTTTTCGGTTTCTGAGTCAATTTACTTAGGATGATAATCTACAGCTCCATCCATGTTGCTGCAAAGCATATCATTTTATTTTATTTTTTTTTACGGTTGTTCAGTATTCCATGATGTATATACGCCACATTATCATTATCCACTGATCGACTGATGGGCATTTAGGTTGATTGCACATCTTTGCAATTGTAAATTGTGCTGCAATGAACATGCAGGTGCAGTTGCCTTTGTTATACAATGACCTCTGTTCCTTAGGGTAGATACCTAGTAGTGGGATTACTGGATTAAGTGGTAGTTCTACTTTTAGTTCTTTGAGGAATCTTCATATCATTTTCCCTAGCGGTTGTACTAATTTAGACTTCCACCAACAGTGTGTAAGTGTGCCCTTTTCTCTGCATCCATGCCAGCATCTACTATTTTTTGATTTTTTAGTAATGGCCATTCTGACTGATATAAGGTGGCATCCCATTGTGGTTTTAATTTGCAATTCCCTGATGATGAGTGATATTGAGTATTTTTTCATATATTTGTTGGTCCTTAGTATATCTTCTTTTGAGGGTTATCTATTCAGGTTTTTTGACCACTTTATAATTGAGTTATTTGGCTTTTTCTTGCTGACTTAAGTTCTTTATAGATTCTGGATATTAGTCTTTTGTCAGATACATAGTTTGTGAATACCTTCTCTCAGTCTGTAGGTTGCCTATTTGCTCTGTTGATTATTTCTTTTTCTGGGCAGAAACTTTTTAGTTTAATTAAGTCCCACTTATTTATTTTTATTTTAGCTGCATTTGCCTTTGAGCTTTTAGCCATTAATTTTTTGCCTAGTCAATGTTCATAAGAGTTTTTCCTTGGTTTTCTTCTATGATTTTAATAGAGGACGTTTTAGCTTTTAATCTATCTTGAGTTAATATTTGTATATGGGAAAAGATAGGGATCAAGTTTCATTTTGCTGCATTTAGTTAGCTATCCACAATTTCCTCAGCACCATTTGTTGAACAGGGTGTCATTTCCTCAGTATATATTTTTGTCTGTTTCATCAAAGATCAGTTAGTTGTGGGAATTTGGGTTAATTTTTGGATTCTCTGTTCTGTTCCATGGTCGACATGTCTGCTCTTGTACCAGTATCATGCTGTTTTACAAACTATAGCCTTGTAGTATAATTTGAAGTCAGGTGATGTGATGCTTCCAGCTTGGTTCTTTTTTGCTTATGATTGATTTAACTATTCTGGATTTTTGTTTTTTTTGGTTCCATATGAATTTTAGGATTATTTTTCTAATTCTGTGGAAAATGACATTGGTAGTTTGAAAGGAATTACACTGAAGTTGTAGATTATTTTGAGTAATAAGGTTATTTTAATATTATTTATTCTTCCAATCCATAAACATGGGCATTTTCTCCATTTGTTTGTGTCTTCTCTAATTTCTTTCATCAGAGTTTTATAGTTCTCTTGTAGAGATCTTTAATCTCCTTGGTTAAATATATTCCCCAGTATGTTAGCTTTTGGGCTGCTATTGGAAATGGAATTGAGTTCTCCATTTAATTATCTGCTTGGTCACTATTGATTTATAGGAGTGTAACTGATTTATGTGTATTAATTTTGTATCCTGAAACTGTCGAATTAATTCATCAAGTAAAAATCTTTTGAAGGAAACTTTAGGGTTCTTTAGTTATAAGATCATATTCTTGGCATGCACAGATAGTTTGATTTCTTCTTTTTCAGTTTGGATACCCTCTATTTCTTTGTCTTGCCTGTTCCCTCTACCTATTTTACTGATGGTTTTTATCATGATGAGATGATAGATTTTTATCAAATGCTTTTTCTGCATCTATTGAAATAATCATATGATTTTTGTATTTAATTCTATTTATTGATCATGTTCGTTAACTTCTGTATGTCGAACCACACTTGCATTCCTGGGATAAAACCCACTGATCACTGCGTATTGTGTGTGTGTGTGTGTGTGTGTGTGTGTGTATGTGTGTGTATGTGCTGTTGAATTTGGTTTGCTAATATTTTGTTGAGGATTTTTGCATCTATGTTTGTAAGGGATATTGTTCTGTAGTTTTCTTTTTTGTTGTGTTATCTCCTAGCTTTGGTATCAAAGTGATGCTGGCCTCATAGAATGAGTTAGGGAGAATTCCCTCCTCTGCAATCTTGTGGAATGCCTTCAGTAAAAGTGATACTTTGAAAGTCCGTTGGAATGTAGCTGTGAGCCCATCAGGTCCTGGAGTTTTTTTTGTGTGTGTGGGTGTTTTGGGAAACTTTTAATTACTGTTTCATCTCACTACTAATTTTTGGTCATTATTGGTCCGTTTATGGATTCTGTTTCTTCCTGATTCAAAGTTGAGGAACTGAATATTTCCAAAAATTTATTCATTTCTTTAGATTGTCTAGTTTATGTAAAGGTGGTCATAATAGTTTTGGATGATCTTTTGAATTTTTTCTGTAGCAGTTGCAATGTCTCCTTTTTTTATTTCTGATTGAGCTAATTGTCATCTTATCTGTTTGTTTCTTAATTAATCTAGCTAGTAGTGTATCAATTTTGCTTATCTTTTCAAATAATCAACTTTTTGTTTCATTGATTCTTGTTATTTGTAATTTTCAGGTTCATTTAGTTCTGCTTTGATCTTTATTATTTATTTTCTTCTGCTAGCTTTTGATTTGGATTGTTCATGTTTTTATAGTTCCTTGAGGTGTGATGATAGGTTGTCAGATGAAACCTTTCAGTCTTATTAATAGAGAACTTAAGTGTTATAAAGTTTCCTCTAAGCCCAGCTTTGGCTGTGTTCCATAGGTTTTGATAACTTGTTTCAATGTTGTCACTCGTTTCAAGGAATTTTTCTTTTTTTTTTTGATTTGGAGTCTCACTCTGTCACCCAGACTGGAGTGCAGTGGCTGCTCCCGGCCACCGCAGCCTCGACCTGCTGGGCTCCAGCGATCTTTCCACTTCAGCCTTCCAAGTAGCTGGAACTACAGGCATGCACTATCATGCCCGGCTAATTTTTTTGATTTATTGTAGAGATGAGGTCTCGCCAAGTTGCCCAGGCGGGTCTCGAACCCGCGGGCTCAGGCAATCTACTCACCTCAGCCTCCCAAAGCGTGGGATTACAGGCTGAGCCACCGAGCCCGGCTCATTTCAAGGAATTTTTAAAAATCTATCTTGATTTCATTGTGGACCCAAGGATCATTCAGGAGAAAATTTTTTAACTTCCATGTCTTGTTTCATGAGTTCTTCTTGAAGTCAATTTCTAGTTTTATTCCACTGTGGCCTGAAATGGTGCTTGATATGAATTTTAATATTTTGAATGTTTTGAGACTTGATCGGTGACCTATCATATGAACTATCATGGAGAATGCTTCATGTGCCGTTAAAAAAAAAGAATACTCTGTAGTTTGGGGATGAATTTTGTGAATCTGTCAACTATTTCCATTTCTTCTAGAGTACTGTTTTACTCCAATGTTTATTATCTTTCTGTCTTGTTGATATATCTGTTCCTATCAGTGGAGTGTTGAATTCTCCCACTATTATTGTATTGCTGTCTTTCTCTTTTTTAGGTCTAGTAGAATTTGTTGTATAATGTTGGGGGTTCTGGTGTTGGGAACATATATACTTAAAGTTATTATGCCCTTTCACTGGATTAATCTCTTTCTCATTATATAATAACCATCTTTATTTTTTTTTCCTGTTGTTAATTTAAAGTCTGTTTTATCTGGTATGAGAATGGTTACTCCTGCTCATTTTTGGTTTCCATTATCATGGAATATTTTTTCCCATTCCTTTACCTTGAGTCTATAGGAGTCTTTGTGAGAGAAGTGGGTCTCTTGAAGGCAGTAGATATTTGAGTTGTGTTTCCTTATCCATTCTGCCAGTCTGTATATTTTTAAGTTGGGCATTGAGACTATTTACTTTCAGAGTTAATAATAATATGTAAGGTACTATTCTACCCATCAGACTGGCTGATTTGTTTATTTATTTTCTCCATTGTGTTGGTGTTTCATAAAGCCTATGAACCTTATTATTTCCAGCATTTTTCTACTGATGTATTTCGACCTTTTGTTTAAGTATTTAGGACTCCTTTGAATATTTCTTATAAAGTCAGTCTAGTGGTGACAAATTCTTCTAGTGTTTGTTTGTCTGCAAAGCCCTTTATTTCTCCATTATTTATGAAACTTAATTTTCTGGGATAGGAAATTCTTGGCTGATAATTATTCTGGGTGAGGAGATTGAAAATGGGGTAAAATCCCTTCTGGCTTATAGAATTTCTTCTGAGAAGTCTGCTGTTAGTATGATAGGTTTGCCTTTATAAATTATTTGATGCTTCTTCTCACCTCTCTTAATTCTTCCTTCACATTAACTTTGCATAGCTGGATGATTATATGCCTTGGGCATGTCCTTTTTTGCAATGAATCCTTTGCAGGTTTTTTGGACTTTTTATATCTGAATGCTTAGATCTCTGGCAAGGCCAGAAAAGTTTTCCACCATTATTCCCTCAAATGAGTGTTCCAAACCTGTTGTTTTTTCTTCTTCCTCAGGAACACCTATGATTCTTGGGTTTGGAAGTTTTATATAATCTCATATTTCTTGGAGACTTTGTTTCATTTTCTCGATTTTTTGTATTATTGCCTGATTGGGGTAATTAAAAAACCTTGTCTTCAAGTTCTGAGATTCTTTCTTCGGCTTGCTCTAGTCTACTGTTAAAACTTTACAGTGCATTTTGGACTTCCTTAAATGCTTCTTTCCTTTATAGAATTTCAGTTTTTTTCTCTTTATGTTTGTTTTCAGTTTTCTCCTGAAGTTCCTTGACCAATTTTATCATCACACTTTTGAATTCATGTGTAGAATTTCAACAATTTTATTTTGATTAGAGACCATTTCTGAAGAGCTGGTGTGGTCTTCAGGGGTGTTGAACTCTGTTTCTTCATATTAGCAGAATTAGCAGAATTATTTTTCTTGCTCCTTCTTGTTGTACCCCAAAGTCCTAGA
>CAUYQG010118205.1:0-11811 GCA_963574415.1 Tarsius wallacei | reverse complement strand
CTGAGGTGAGTGGATTGCCTGAGCCCGCGGGTTCGAGACCCGCCTGGGCAACTTGGCGAGACCTCATCTCTACAATAAATCAAAAATTAGCCGGGCGTGGTAGCGCGCGCCTGTAGTTCCAGCTACTTGGAAGGCTGAGGCGGGAGGATCGCCGGAGCCCAGCAGGTCGAGGCTGCGGTGGCCGGGAGCAGCCACTGCACTCCAGTCTGGGTGACAGAGTGAGACTCCAATCAAAAAAAAAAAAATCAAGAGGGGTAAAATCAAGAGTTGCACTTTCCCCTAAAATAAACACACAAGAAGGTCAGTGGCACAACTGCAGAAGTAATCAAACAAGTTGCTGTAGCCTTGAAATGAGTACAGAATACTGGGAGTCCACCAAATAAAAATGTCTGCTGACTCAGTAAGATTTTCACTGGTGGAATAATTCAGTTTACCTGGGGCAAATGGCTATTTGAAAGTTTTCTTGAAGAAGATGCAGATTTGAAATGGCAGAGCTACAAAGATGCAAGGTAGCCTGAGCACTACAAGAGCCATCCCCCCAACACACATACACACTTGTTACCTGCGAGGGCTCTCTACCAGTCAGGGTGAGTCATGGAAAAGCATAAATGATCAAATAAACCAGCATCAACTTACAAGAGAGACCCTCCAGCCAGACTTGAACACTACAACAAAAGGTCTCAAGAAGGTCCCTTCAAAGGGTTAAACCAGAACACTCAAAAAGTTTTGGTGCCATTAGTTTACACCATGCATCCATCCCAGCAAGGTCAGGCAGACAGATGAAATCGTATTAGTCTGCTCTCTCTCCTCCACTGCATTCTACTGGCACCAGTTCAGCTCCAAGACTATATTAGTCCACAATTTGTTTAGCCTTTGGATTTAAAAGAATGGAAGTACTACTGCGTGAGTGGGGAAAAGACACTCATCAGAAGCTGGGATCTGTCGCGTTTCCCTTCCAGCACTTTCAGTGTCATATATCAACAGGTTCAAGAGAAATCAACATTTCAGGATGATCAGGTCAAAAGTGATATTCTTAGCATCACTTAACATGATTTTGAGCCACCGGAAACAACTCTCTGGCTGTCACACGGCCTCCTCTGCCACCTCCTCCCTTAAGCCTCCCGTTTTACTCCCAATTCAAGATCCCTCCCTAAGCAAAAAACAGTAGCCAAACTGGAGTCTGGATGCCCATTGTGCCTGATCAAGAAACTATTAGCAATAAGCACAGGCTTCTCTCTCTTTCCATATCTCTAAATCATTTTAGTAGCATTTCTTCTGCTTCTCTTTCTTCTTTGCTTCCCCCTCCCCCAATGGTTCAACCACCACCACCACCACCACCACCACCACCACCACCACCACCACCACCATCACCATCACACCATTCACCATCATCATCATCATCTCAGCTGGGGGAGGGGTGGAGAATAAAAAAACACAAGAGACCTACATATTGACAATTCAAGCTTCAGAATCTCTTGCATTTCCTACCTGAATTGCAATCTGGTGTTCAATCGTTTTGTACGCAGAGTAATGTGTGCTGCCGGACTGAAAATGGAGCTGTAGAAAGAAACCAAATCAAAGCGTTCTGCTTATGTCACAAACTACAAGAAAACATCTTAAGCAGTTTATGAATAGCAGACAAACCTTCCTAGATTGAACTGCAGCCTTGGCATTCAATCAAGACCTGTGTACTTTTATTTGTTGCTATGGATAAGATGATCATAACAATCTAGGGTAAAGTTTTTTTTTTTTTTTTTAAGCACCTATTCAGTAAGCAAACAGGGGAGGGGAGTGGCCAGGAGTAAGAATCAATGACATGAAAAGGAAAGATGGATGCCCATTAAGACATAAAGGAAGCCAGTGTGCTGAGCAGGATGCTGAAGAAAAATTTACTGTGTGCTGTAAAAAGTTATCAGAATTGCGACACATAGGCAAGAGGAAATATTATGAGAGAAAGGATTATGAGAAGCCACAGGACTGCAACAAGTATAAGCACCACCCCACCCCCATATTTCTAATGACTGGGCACTGGCTCTTTAACGCAATTCTATTTCTGGGAAAACAAATGTGTCAGACAGAATTCAGGGGCCACCCGATGCCTTATACATTCTTTCACAATGACTAAGGTGTCCATCCCAGGCCATCTCTGTAGCCTGCGCTCTAGTAATCCACACTTTCCCACAAAGGGAGACACCCACTGCCAAAGAGCCACCAGTTTTCTAAGGACCTCCTCCATTAGGTGGCAGCTGAGTGAATGTCAGTCACTGGCTTACTCTGCACAAGATCTAAGTCTCTCCTCGGCCTTTCCCTCTGATGCCCTATGATCACCTATCAAAGAAGCAGGCATCCCAAAATAGAAAGGAACACCAAAGTGCTCACCAAATTCTTTTTTTCCCCAAATAACACTCGTTCATCTTGGGATCCCACCAATTAAGAAAACAAACACCATCTGCTGATTTATTTTATAAACAATACAATAATCACTAAAAGATCAACAATTATCTGAAAATGCATTTCAGGTCTAGGAACAAGTAATGAGGAATGAAATCACTGCCCATTCCCCTCCTTGCAATAGGCAAAGCAGCTGCATCTCCTAATACAGGTCTGTATTATGATAACAAACTACTGCTATTACTACCACTAAACTATTACTCTTACCAGAACACTTCTGTGGTACTAAAACAAAGCATGATTTAGGCAGCAAGTGAGTTTCAGATCTAAATAATTTGTATCTTGCTCCTTGGGGGAAAAAAAACCATTCAGTCTAGTTTAAAAAAAAAAGAAGCAGAAAAATAAATTCACCTAAGAACTTTTGAACTAACTCCAAGTAAACACAATACAGTAAAACTCAAACTAAAAAACAGTCTAAATCCATGTTGCTCATATAAGGCTATAAGTACCCATTTTAGGATATAATGGGGTTCTGAGATCATTTTATCTGTGCCAAATAAACAAAAACACTATATATTTACATACATATACATATATAAAATGTAAGTCTGCTTGCCCCAAACAGAATATTAATCAAAATTAAAGAGACACAATAAAGATGGGCCAAAAAAAAAATCCCTAAGCACACCCAAGCACAGTAATAAACCACACTCCCCTAAAACGACTGAAGATCTGTCCCCCACACACACACACAGTCGCCCCATACACACAGAAGCTGTTCATCTAAAGCAAACAGCTGAAAAAGATGAATTTGCGCCCTATGTCCCCCTCCCCTTTTTGTAAAAACTGCCAGTCAGTAAATGGAGATGGCACTCATTACTGTGACAATACTGCATCATGTTAAAACAACCTCTACACCTGGGACAGGTTTCTCTGCGAGTTTGGAATTCTTGGTTGGCAAGTAGCTCTTGTCTGGGAGGAAGGTTCTCTTTCTAAGCTGAGTAGGCAACACTAACAACTAGTCCTTCTCTTTTCAGCTGGTTTTATTCTTCTCTTTTCCAATTGCCTGATTCAGAGCTGAATGGAAACTTGTCCAAGCTTTTCTTCCCACAAACCCTGCGGAGCCCTAGGCAATCTGCACTCAGGGTAACCACAGGAATCTTATATTGTCAATTAAAATTGAACGGACACCTGATAACTAAGGATATGTCGTGGAAAAAAATTCCATATAGTCACAATCTTATGAATAAATTAATGAAACTGTGGCTAATCCAAATTCAATTTTCACTTGTCCAGTTCCATTCTTAATCCGTGTCTTCATCATCACCCAAATAACACCAACAATCCTGGAGAGAATGCTGCAATTAAAACAGTAAAAATGCAGCTGCAAGTTCCTCAAGACACTACAACAGAGAAAATCCAACAAACAGGACAAAGTTAATTTTACCTTTTCTCTCTCTCTCACCATCCTAACACCCCCCAAGCAATGTAACTTCCCTCAGGTGTCCAGCAACACAGAAAAACCTCAGCCAGCTCACAAATACACCCAGCACAAGCAGCTTATTCTGTATCTAAGTCTGTTCTTTCCTCCCAGCCAGTATGAGAGCAGAACGACTTCCAAGCCATACTTCCTCCAGCTACAGCAAGAAAGACTAAACATTTTCGTGTTTCTCCCTTTGGGTTTCCACCCTCTCTTTTCCCAAACACACTTTTCTAAAATGCACGCTTTCACTGCTTGCTTTTTCCTTCTTTGTAAAACACAAAGACGCCTTGTTCGTTATAGTCTAGTTTTTTAAGACAAAGATAAAATACAAATACCCAGTAAACACTTGGCAACTCTAAACTGGAACAATCATTTCTCTATCGTTCTCTCTATCTCTCTCTCTCTCTCTCTCTCTCTAAAAGCTGTAAGAAAGGAGAGAACAAGAGATGGTAAGACCTTTTGTGTTTTAGAAGATGGGGGGCGGTTGAGACATCCAGGGCAAGGTGTCTGAGTTTAAGAACCAGGTACCCTTTGCCTCATCTCCTGGGCCTGCCTCACACCACCACCTGGAATACTCCAGGAGCACTCTGCGTCACTTCCCCGGCAGCCACCCAACGTGGCTGCTCTAACCTGGGCGAGCACCATACCTTCAACACCCTGTCTCCCTCCCTGAAGTGTCCAGGAAAGTCACCAGATGAGAACTCCAAATCTATTTTCATTACATTCCTTCCCATAAGACACGACAAAACCAGTGGTGGAACCCACCTCCCCATCTACCACCGTCAGATGCCCAGCCCTCATCTGTCCAGAGGAAGAATCAAGAAAACTTGGCTTCTCAGCACAGGCTTGCAAAACTCTTCAGCAATAAAGACCAACATTTTACGATCAACCACTTCCCTTATTATCATATTTGGATTCCTCTCATTTTATTTCTAATCACTATTACTGGCTCTAAATTTGATGTTTCAGATACAAAACATCAGAGATACCCAGAGATGGGAAGAAGGGGGAAAGCCTTTTTTTCAACCACAGGAATCTCATCCTCAAAAGGCAACTAAAAAAATTGAAACTCTATGTTGGTTTTTCTAGCACTAAGCTAACTTCCGATAGAATGAACATTAATTTTTGATGCCTATTCATCCCGCTAAACTGGGAACAGGTGAAACGGTTACTTTATTTCCAGTTTTATGAATCACCTGGCTTTCTCCTTTATATATTACAAAAATAATAGATCCGCTTCCTAAGAGGTTTTGAGTTTTTTTGGTCCACTTTCCTTTCTACACTATAACTACTCCTCATGAGCCACCTTAAGTCTAATTTTCATGTCATAAGCTTACAAGACAAAATACTTTATATCTAGGACCTTTTCTTAGATATACTGAGGCAGCAACTAGAGACCATTACGTGCACAGCCCTTTCAGTCCTATGCGGAGAGCCCGTTACGTTTAATGGGAAATAAACTTTTGACCAGGACTCTGAGTTACTGCCTGCCCTTATAAAAAGTACCAAGGAGGCCTCCAACTTCCAGAAGGAAGGCAAAACCAGCATTTACCAGTAGGTACTTGAGCTTCAACATTCCTGCAAAGATCTACACACTGAACGTTTGTACCATCCTAAAACAACAACTTAACAATGGGATCCCCTTTTACTTCCCTCAGAAACGCTGCTGCAACAAAATGCATGCCTTTAGACACAAGAACAATCTCTCCTACTGTCTCAGTGTTCCATCAAATGTCTATTTACCCTCATTAATTTTTCTTTTCCTCAACCTGAAACCATCAGCTATGAGTCAGAGAATGATCATTAACTTTTACAGCTTCTATACATATCCACCTACTCGCATTTGGGGAAAGAAGTATTGACTTGCAACATTCCCCCAGACCAAAATCCCCCAAGAAGGAAAAGGGGGGTGGGGGAGGACTTGCTCCAAGAAAGTCTTATCTATAGGTCTATGGGGGGATGCTACATTCATTGTTTTCCCACGTTGTTTTGCAATCTCTTACAAAAAAAAAAAAAAGTTGAAGTTGAATTGGTTATGGGGAAAGGCACTTCTGGGTGAAATTTTAGGAAAACCTAGATGATTTTCTCTCAACATCAAAACATAATTAAAGTTCTTAAAGTGTTTGGGGGGAAAAATGAAGTGAGTCAAGTTCTTATACAAAACATATTTCCAGCATCTATAAAAACACGTGGGCTGAAGTGCTGAGACATGTTCCTAACGCAGCATTTTTCATTAAAAGTTGCTACACTAACACTCTTAAAATGATGCCCCATCATTACTCCACTTAGCAGTCATAGCACTGCGACTCATAACGAATTAATTTGCATTAATGTGGGTTTCATGTGTCCTTCCCTGGGTATGCCATTGTGATTCAGGCTTCGTAAAACTGACACGACAATAACATAGTGCCTTTTATTTCCCTTCCCAAAACAAACCAACCCACCCAAAACCCACACAAATCCTCCCGATTTTTCAAGCATTTTCCTAATATATTTAGTACATCATAATTGGCCCAGCACGAAAGAATCTAGTTATCTTCTCAGTAAATATTTATAGCATCACTCTTTCCCATTCATCCTGCATTTTCTTAGAGAATCTCACTGTAGCCTACATCTGCAATTCATTGACTTTACAATTTACCACATGTTGGGATGGGAGAGGTCTTAGCTCCATTTGAATCACTACACAAATATGCAAGTGATTTATCGGTTTCAAACTGAAGACTGCAAGAGAGGGACTCCACTTTTCCTGAACATTACTTCTTCTGGCAGACCATGAACAATTACAGTTCGTACTAATTAAGCTCTGTAAATGTGCAGTGCCCTGCTAATGCCTACCAGGCCTCAAATTTATTTTCATGATGCCAAACTTTAGGGAGCAATATTAACTCCTTCAGAGCTGATCCCATTTCTGGCCATTCCCTCCTCTGTAGACCAAACTGTTTGGGGCTACTTCATGACAAAAAGAATAAAATATAATGGGCGGAATTACCAACCAGAAATCAGATGTGCCTAAGGAAGAAAAACCTACCATGGGAAAACCACGAACAGCACGGCTGATAACCCATTCAAAGATCCCACAGCCCCATCTTTGTAATGAGCTGTTTAGGGATTCACATCTATCCCTGAGGGCTAGTAAGTTTCTGCATTCCATTGATTAGAAAAGAAAACCTTTCAGCCTGGGTCTTTAAGTTTGGATTGGATGAAGGGAAGGATCCAGCCAGAAATGACAGAGCCATCATCTCTCCTTGTCCCGCCAACACCTCTGAATTCCACTTGCCCTCTTTCCCGCGTGGTCAGTTTGTAACACACCAGGACGGCCCACTTTTTAAACATAAATTAAAATCACCAGGACAATTGGCCTTCTCCCTCATACTCGGCTCGACCACAGATAACACCCCACCCAGTCTCCCCACCCCCAGAAGCTTACACAGTAACTGATATGAAAGATTATCTGTTGCTAGATAGAACACTCTAGGTAACGAGGGGACTGGAACCAATCTATGCTAAGCAACGCAATATCCCTCTTAATAGACCAGCCCATGGTACTCACAATCCCCCCTTCCCCATAAAGGGGGAAATCCCAATTTCAATTCCCCCAAGCCCAAGTCTTTGTCCTCTCTTCTTATACTTTGCTAATTTTTCTCAGTCAAGCAAATATTCTGCCTCCCCTGGCTTCTTTTCTGTGCCTCCTCCCCCAGATACCAGCACATTTTTCCCAAATGAGTGGCCCTCCTATCCCCAATGTAAACCTGGATTTTTTTTCCCGCGTCTATTAAATTATTTTAATCAACTCTCCCCACCCACACTTCACTTTTTAAAAACTCTCATGTTAACTAAGTGCACTATGCAACGTGTATTATTTTCCCTTCCAGCTCAGAGAAACATCATATAAATTAAAGAGCAGTCTCCCATATCAGGTTTCTTTAAGTTTTCTGGGGAGAAAAAAATGCACAGTACAGGCAATGTAAACCTCAAAAAAAGAAAAGGGTTGGAGGGGGTGGTAAGAAAGAAAAGAGAAAGAAAGGAGCCAGAAAAGAAGGAAACCAGAAAGAAAGAGAAAAGATGCTAACACCTAGGAGCAACTTTGCTTTTGAAAAAGGCATTTGTGCAGAGCCCCCACTGAATTTCCATTCCTGAAAGTGCTCTTTACAAATGTGTATAACAATAGCCTAGAGGAAACGTACAAGTCAGCTGCCAAAGGAGGGGTGGTGTCTGTCTCAGTAAACTCAGATTGCAGAGGTGGGGGGCAGCGGAGGAGGGAGGGAGGCACTTGCGCTGCCCCCCCATCTCATTGCTTATAATTAGTGAGAGAAATTTGAGCTACTGCCAATGTCTGCGGACCTTGAATATTATAAGGCCAACGTGGCGTCAAATATCTTAACATTCATAAGTGTTATGGGCTGTAAATAAAGCCTGTGGATTTATGACCCAGTGGCGCGCTTGCCAGCAAAAGACTGGGACACATTTCTTTCAGCAGACCTGTCGAGGTGCAAGTTTGCCTTTGGTTGTAAAATTAACCATTTCCTTCACAAATGTGCTCAATTATAAGTCAGAGTTGAAGATTTACTTACACAGTTGCCAATATTCCCTCCCAGAACAAACTCAGACGCCCACATCACACACCCCCTCAAAAATAAAACCCTCAAGAATTTGGTTCACCCTATTTTTCTGCAACTTTGAAATGTGTCACCTCAAAAAGAGTTATAAATGCGGTCAAAGATATTATCTAATTCCACTCACCAAGACTAAAAAGCTTACACCTACTTCCTTGGAAAGTGCTTATTTACTTGGCAACTCTATGACTAAAAAAAAAAAAGTAAACCACTCCTTGCCTGAAGTCTCCTCTTCTCCCTTCCCCCAATATAATGTCATCTACTTCCTGTGTAGGAGAGAGCATTTGCTAAATCCAGGTTGTCTCATACTTAACTGCCAATAAACCAGCTTCCACATAACTTCCAGACAGCTGGGGAAAAGGTCCTCAGAGTTTTAGTCATGGTCCAGAAACACGCGTCCACACAAAAATTTGCAGCTGTCCTTTTTCTACAGTGCATTTTTAATGTGATTCGGAGGCCCCTGTTGTGAAACATCTGACAAAAAGTAAAATCCTCTTAGATACCTTCTAGTTTACCCACTGCGCGTGTGTAAGAGAAGTTGCACCAGGATTTCTCCACCGAGAAATCGAGGCACTTTTTGCACACACCCAGGCACCTCGTGGGATGTAAGGGGGTATTCAAAACCTAGAAAGACTTCTACTGTAACCTTGAAAGGCACAGCCTCTGGTGCAACTATTAAAATGCTAGTTTTCTAAAGCAAATATTTTTTTTTTAATGGCGTGCAGAACTGCAGTGATCCAAGCGCTGCAAACAGAACAGCATTCTTGATCTGCAAGCCCCCGGAACCCTTCCTGTAACTTTTTCACAGCTTGCTAAGAAACAGAGAGCTGACCAACTTCCAGCAGTGACTCTAAATGAAATCCCTATCAGCAAAATTAAAATCAAGGTGAATAACTCCTAGCAAGAACAGGAATTGTTTTTCCTCCTCAAAATCTTTTCTCAACAGAGATAGGGGGCATCCGTCAAAGCTACTTCCCTTAAGCAGTCAAAAGTTTTCAAAAACACTGCTTCCAGATAAGCATTTCAGACTCCCAACTGCCTAAGAATTCGTTTCTGGGGTTTCAGAAAGCTTCGATATCAATAACGTGGAAAGTGCTGGCATATTAAATTTATAATCATTAAAATATGACTTATTGGGTGAATGTTGAGCCTATAATCCGTACTGCAGACATTAAACCCAAACCTATAAAGATTAGCAAGGAATTAATACGGTTGCATTGAGATTGAAATCTAAACAAGCTCGCCATAAATATTTCTGAAGGAGATGAAAAACAATTAGCATAAATACCAAAGAAGGGCAAGAACACCTGTTCTTTTTCAGGGCGATAAGCATTTTATTGTTCTCTATTTAAAATGTAATGACCTGTGTAATTACAGTAATATTACATTGTTACGTAGGGGCTTGGAATGTCCCACTTTGAAAAGTGTTGTCAAAACAATCAGGGGTGAGGTGGGGGAGTGAGGGGACCACCATTAACCCTTCACACTCCAAGGCCTGAATCTTTTGTATTTAGAAAGGATTATGTTGTTTCGGTGAGGAGAAAACATCCATTTTTCACAAGCCAGAAAGAGAAGTTGCCCAGTTAAATAAAACACCAATGAATAGGCCCCTCTCAGTTTCCTTTAAATGCTGGATTCCAAGTACAAAAATAAATTCAAGGTGCAGCTTATGTATCTGTTCAACCTAGCAGCAAAAAGCTCAGCTGAAAAGCAAATAACTTTGGATAAAAGAAGATGCAAAGAACTCTGATAATCAAGTCCTTAAAAAGGAATTTCAAATCTAACTGGAATTTCTAACATCATATTCCTATTTGTCATCTGTCAGGAGGGAAAAAGAAATGCAAAACTACTTTTTCCAATCAACTTTAATACGGTTACAGTATTCTTTCTTTACTATACAAATGTTACAATTTTAATATTTGCAGTTCTAACACTTCCCATCTACTTAACTAGACCTCTCCTTAATGCATTTTTGTATCTGAATCTGTCTTTTTAAAAGCCATTCCTATTACTGTATCAAAGACTAAATTAATGTTATGCAGAAATCTTTGTCATTTTAAAATAAAATTATTACTATCAAGCTTTATGGCGTCTTCGGCAATTAAAGCATTATTCTTGAGATAATGTATTATTCATCATAAGCCTATTTAATGATACTCCTTAATTCTTTACATTCTTAAATAGAAAAGCAGAAATCAGGGTTCCAGAAGAGTTTGCTTTTTAAAGGATGCAGCTGCTTACAGGTACACTCACTCATAAGTAACAGAAAATGTAGCAAAAAACACCACCCGCAAGGAGCAACAGAAAAGAATAAAGCACCACGGCTAATTTGTTTTTATACCTTGCCCCCAAAAACACACTCTGTAAAGCACTAAGAATTTCAGATGAGCATGGAAAGCCCGCTATCAAGCCCGCTATCTTGCCTATAGATTCCTCCGGCAGCTGTATCAAATCTGGAATTGCAAGCAGGCCCTCTGATCGAAGACGTCAGGAGTGACACACAACAGCTTACCGTCCCCATCTCCATTGCTCTGCTGGCCAGCCTAAATAAATAACTTTAATTTTGGAGCACAGAAACAAACCCAGGTAACAGAGAGGAAGGAGGAAGGGGCAGTGTACACAAAGATGTCTGCTGGTGTTTGACATGTAAATACTAAAACTGCTTACTGAGTTCAGCAATGTCTTCTCAGGACTCAATCTGATGTCACAGAACAAGGCCACCCGCTATGTCCACAATTAAAATAACTAGATGTCGTCTATTCCTATAATGCCCACAAAGGGGACCGATCTTGGGAGCCTTCCTTTTCGCACTGGGAAATCATTTACTTGCCTTTAAATTTCCCTAGTTTTCTAATTACAGCATAACACAACTGTTCAAGTTATAGAAGACGGGGGATGGCAAGATTGTCAGCATCAGACAGGGGGTTTGAAAAGAGTCAAGAAAGCCAGCAAGCCGACCATCAAAGCTCAATGTTCAGATAGCCTTTCAGATGGCTAAGTGGATTTTAAAATAATACCAGGGAGGTTCCATCGTGGGGGGGAGGGGAAAGAGAGGAAGAAATTCTCAGGGTTTCTTTGGAATGTTGCTTGGTCCGGTTTGCTAATACACACCAACACTCCGATCCTTAGCCGAACGGTCCCGTTTAAGATGCTCCACAGACTCCCAAGGAAAATACAAAGTAACCGGACTGTTCTTCCCCTACACTGCAAGCCCAGGGCCCAGCCCCAGCAGCCTGACAAGAGCTGGCCCTGCAAAAGGGGTCGAGTTGAACCGCGCTCCCAGCTTCCCAAGCATGCAGAAGCCCGGGCGCGCGGGGGGGG
>CAUYQG010118204.1:0-24604 GCA_963574415.1 Tarsius wallacei | reverse complement strand
GTCCTTTCAGCTCTGATTTCTGGCTGTTTTGTCCCAAGCTGGCAAGTTTATTCACAGGGCCAGTTTCCCCTTTTGGTGTTGTTACCTTGAGTCGCCAGCAGGTGGTGCTGTCTCACGGCTCCAGATGGTCTTTATCTCAGTTGCTTGTCCCACCAGGGAGGGAGCCTGAAAAGGGCCAGCCGGGAATAGACACACAGAGGGAGATCCAAGGCTCAGCCAGGCAGCGGCGGCAGCAGGTCTCCAGACCGTGGCAGCAACGGTTCCTGGACTACAGCGGTGATGACGGTGTCCGGACCGCAGCAGTGACGGCGACGAGTGCCTGGACTGCGACGGCGGCGGTGGCGGCGGCAGCGACGATTGCCTGGACCGTGGCGGCGACGACAGTATCCGGACTGCAGCAGTGACAGTGACGAGTGCCTGGATTGCAGTGGCAGCGGCGGCGGCTGCTTTTGCCTCCGGGACCGCTGTGATGTTTCTGTGGTGTCAGTGGCCGAGTTCTGTGTGACGAGCAGGCCCCCAGGAAGGAAGCCCGAGTCTTTCTGTGTCCTCTTCCGCAGAGGTCTCACAGACCAAGCTGCCCGGTCGCCATCTTGCCAGAAGTCCTGTATTTTCTTATTTATTTATTTATGTATTTGAGTCAGAGTCTCACTCCATAGCCCAGACTGGAGTGCAATAGCATGCTCATGGACACCCCAGCCTCAACGTGCTGGGCTCCAGCGATCCTTCTGTCTCAGCAATCCAAGTAGCCAGAACTACAGGTGTGTGCTACCAGACCCAGTTAATTTTTTCAGTTATTGTAGAGAGGAGGTCTCACCAGTTTGCCCAGGCTGATCTCAAACCCTTGGGCTCAGGCAATCCTCATGCTTTGGCCTTCCAAAGTGCTAGTATTACAGGCTTGGGCCACTGCACCTGGTCCAAAGCTGACATTTTTAAAGATATTAGTCAGAAAAGAAAAATGTTTAGCCATTGTTGTGGTAGCAATGTGACTTTTCTGAGCCTTGTTTATGTTCTGTTGGAAACTTCAGAATATAGCCCTTCCAGAAGGGCTATATTTCACTTTTTCTTTTTTTTTTAATTACTATTTTAAAGATGTGGGGTACAATTCAGGATTAGATTTACAAGTGGTCATGGTACAGGTAAAGTTTGGGCCTCCATTTATTCACATTTTCACATATGTCACTACTCATTCACAAAATAAGCATTATTTTTCTCTTTTATTTGTTCTAATTGTATCTCATTTAAACTCAAGAAATCCTTTTAATAAAAGTTAGGAAACAATACTGAAAAATAAGTCTTAGTTTTTAAAATGGCAGTACTGGCAATTGATTACTGATTATAATATCAAAGTAAATTAACAGCTGAAAAATGTTAAATACAATTTTAATAATTGTGAAAGTTGTAACTTTACAAGTTCAGAATGAATACTATAAGCAAATTCAGTATTAATTGAAGTAATTAATTTTTTAAGGGATGTCACCACTTGGGATTTCATGAAAGTTTTTTTCTGTGAATTGACAGCTATCTGGAAATTTTGAGAGGTCAGAACAAAGTCAAAGAAAAGTTAGTGCAATTTACATGTAATATTGCTTATTAATTTCATAAGCTATGACTTTAACCGAAACTCTAGAGAGGCAACAGTAAATTGAGACTTTTTTTTTCTCTTGGTCTTATTCCTCTTTGATTTTTTAATATATTTTTTATTGAAATTTTTAAAAAGATTGTTGAATATTGTGGGTTTTAGCATAAGTCAGTGTACTGATCCTTAATTAGGGTCAATTGCTTAATTGTTGATATTTATTAATGACATTTTATAAACTTTGTAATCTGTATTTTAACAAATGTGAAATTGGCTCATTCTGAGAAAGAATTTATATATATTTCTTGAAAGTATTCTTAGAAGTAAGCTTTCTTTGTGAAGTGTTAGATTTTTGTCCCTTTGAGTTAGAGAAAAAAAAAAAAACTTTGCATTGAAACAAAAGCTTTAGTGAGGAAACAATTTTGACTTCTGTGAAATAAAATTATCATCTTAATAGCCTTCAATATCATAATTAATATCCTAAATGAGGAGATATAAATTTGTAGCACAATTACGTTGATAAGATATTTTAGAAATAGGTTGTTCTTCATTAACATAAAATAAATACATGTTGACCGCAGTAAATTTTGAGAATATATTTAACCAGAAAAACCATAATACACATAAGCTCCTTCCCCGGAACACATTTTACTCTTACATCAAAGTAAAAGTAAAATATGTGTGTCAGTTTTTGTTTTTGCATTCTAATATACAAACTTTACATATAAGCTTTTAATAAATGTAATATTACATTGCAAATATTTATTTATAGAACATTATTTTTCCTTTAAACTCTACCTTGGTTTATTTTTTATGTTGATACATTTGAGCACGTTTTTTGTTTTCATTGTTTACTATTGTAAATAATGTAAAATGTACACTCACATATGTAAATTTTGTTGAAATATATAATTGACTAAACTTCGTACAACTTTAACTTATTTTTTCATACTTTAAAGTTCTAGATATATATCAAGTTATTGCTCAAAAGGAATTATGCCAAATTTATATAATCAGTATAGATATAAATAAAGGAATGCTATTTTACCTGAACTCTTAACGTAACTAATTGGTGGAGTTTTTTTGTTATTGCTGTTATTGTATTCTTTCACCTAAAATGTGTTTTTTATATTATTTCCAATAGGTTAAAACAGAACATACAATATGACATGAGTATATTATTTTTTATAAAGGGTAAAAGGCAAAATTACTTTTTAAAAAGTGCATTACTGTAATACAGGTTCATGAAACAAATGTTTACATGGGATCAGAATTTTGACAAGAAAAAAATTGATATTTGCCATAGGCTTTCATAACTCTATATAGATATAGATTGCCTCTTATTTTCTTTTTTCTTACATTTTATTTTAAAGATGTTAGAGTTAGATATATAAGTGTTATATGTACAGGTGAAGTTTGGACTTCACATTGGTCTTCACTTTGCCTTGTTTAGGATCAGGTACTTTTAATTAATGTTATATGCTCCCACTCGCCTGGAATTGTCCCCTTACTGTCAATCCCTTTCTTGTAGTATTATACTAGATATTCAGGGTACACTTATGAGTGAGAATATGTGGTACCCAGTTCTTTGTTTCTATGATTAAATGTTTGTTTTCTTTATTGAAGCATTTCATAGACAGACCTAAAAAAGTAGTTTAATTGTGCATTTTATGCATTTTTAAGGTAAAAGAGCATTATTCATTAATGCTTTTTATTTCATATATTAATTATGAAGTGACAACACTTTTTATTTTTCCCAAAATATGTTATTACAGCTTATTTAAATGTTTTACATAAATAATTTAGATATTTTACATAAATAATTTAAATATTTTACAAATCATTTTTTCTAGAAATCTTCAAATAACATAATTACAATACTAGTAATATATAAATACAAATTAATGTACTACTTTAAATTACCTTTTATCATAAAATCGTGGCCATGTATTACAAATCAGGTACTTTTTTTCGTGGCCATGTATTACAAATCAAGTGCTTATAATTTGCATAATATCACTAAAGTATATCTCATTCAGCATGTTTTCTAATATTCCTTCAAGAACTTGTGCATATTTATTTCCCTCTAGAAATATATGCTGGTGGAAGTTTTTTTCTTGTGGAACCTATATATTTTATTCTAACAAATAATGAGACTTGTGTAAACATTTACTTTTACTTTAACCTTCAAATGCCTAAAAAAATAAATTTCATACTCCACCAAATTAATTTGTCTATTTTATTTTCCTGGAATAATTAATTCTCCATCTGAACACATATGTATTTTTTAATTTTCCTTTTTTTTTTTGAGTTGGAGTCTCACTCTGTCACCCAGGCTGGAGTGCAGTGGCACATACGTTGACCTGCTGGGCTCAGGAGATCCTTCTGCCTCAGTCTTCCAAGTAGCTGGAACTACAGGCGTGTGTACCATGCCCAGATAATTTTTGATTTATTATAGAGATGAGGTCTCACCAAGTTGCCCAGGCTGATCTCAAACCTGCAGACTCTGGCAATCTATTCACCTCGGCCTCCCAAAGTGCTGGGATTACAGATTGAGTCACTAAGCCCAGCCTGAATGCGCATTTTTAAAACCAAAGTAACTTTTTGGTTTATGTCTTTTGTGTTATAAGACTTGCATGCATTTTAGAAAACCAGTGTATATTTAAACCTTTTCATTAGTGGTAGTTTTTATACTCATATTTTTAAGTATTTCTGTATAAAATTATGAAGCTTAAACAAAAAAATCAATCAAGCGAGAATTAGGAAAGTTTTCCTGAATAAATATGATATAGATTCATGGATTGAGAGAATGAGAAGATTTAGCACAAGTAAATAGTTAAAGCAATTCAGATGGAAAATAATTTATAAAAATTAAAGAAACTGGGGTAATTTAAGGAGTTTAGTGATTTTAGGGCCTCAGAGAACTCTAAAGTGTCTAGGACTCAAATTCTACTAAGAAAATAAAAGAATTATGAACAAAATTGGAGAAGCCATCATAGAAGGTCTTGAAACCAAAGTAAAGTTGTATCAAATATTTGAAATCAATTTAAACACTTAAAAAGATCTAAACATTTAAAAAAATTACTTAGATATTTTGTGGTGAATAACATTAAGAAATCAAATGTGAATACAGGTCAAGTGTTACTCAGCCTTTCAGGGCACCTTCAGAGATTTGCAGACCTTAGATGGGACTAGTTCTACCTGAGATTAAAATTACACAGTGATCTGATAGATTGAAAAACTGCTTTTTTTGGTTAAAAGCTAATACATATCCCTTCAAAGGAACATGGTGAAAATCAAATCTTTACAGAGATGACATAATTCATATGCTATTAAAACAAAGATAGCAAAGTATATAGTATAACAAATATAAATAGCAATTGTATTGCCTCAAGGAAAAATCAGAAGATGTATAGAGAGAATGAAGCTATATACCAGCCATCAAACATTTTCATTTGAAAGCCATGCTGACTGAGAATGCGTCACTTAGGCTAGTATTAATAGAATATTCATGAAAATAAAGGTAAAAATTAAAGCATAACAAATAAAACCAGTAAGATAACAAAATACTTGAATAAAATTTATTTGCAATGCTGTTAGAATATCTACTTCATGGTTTAATATGGTCTTAGTATAGTCATGCGCCACATAACAAAGTTTCGGTCAACAACAAACCTTATATATGATAGTGGCATCATAAAATTATATAACCATATTTTTTCTTAATATGTCTAGATTTAGATACACGAATACTTACCATTGTGTTCCAGGTGCCTACATTGTCAATATAGTAACATACTGTACAGGTTTGTGACCTAGAAGCAATAGGATATGCCATATAGCCTAGATGTGTAATGATGATGCCATCTACATTATTAGTAAGTGTACTCTATGATGTTGACGCAAAGATGAAATCATCTAATGTTGTATTTCACGGAATATATCCTTATCATTAAGCAACAGGTGACTTTATACATACTAGCGAAACGACTGAACACAGAATATCCCTATCTTCAACTCGTTGTCAGTTTTCCACAGTAATTATATCAATTCACAATTCTACCAGAAGAACATGAACATTTTACGTACTTCACATCCTTGCCAATAATTGGTACTATCATTCTTTCTACATTTGGCCATTATGAGAGGTGTACAGTAGCATGTCACTAAGGCTTTATCCAATATTTCCCTGATGGGTAATGAGGCAGAGAATCTTTTTTAACATTTATTGGGCATTTTTATATTCTTTGTTATTAAATGCCTGTTCAAGTCTTTGGGTAATTTTTCTATTAGTTAGTGTGAAATTTTTTAGTGCTTTGTGACAATACATTACATAATCTGGACACAGCCCTTTCACCCTTTCCATGTATTGCATATATCTTTCCCCATTTTGTGGTTGGCTTTTTCAATATCTTAATGATATCTTTTGATAAAGAAAGTTTTACTTTTTGATATAGTCAAATTTATCAGTATTTTTCAACTAATTTTATTAAAATTATATTTAAAATTTTTATTTGTTTTAAAGAAAATCAGAAAAATCCACATAATCAATTGCATTTAATTTTTCTAAATTTTAAACTGCAACATACTTATTATTTTTTAGATAATTTATTATGTAAATTATAATTTAGTAAATTTATTTTTAGATATATTTCTGAAAGAGATAGCAAAGACTAAACATATGACCATTTAAGCACCACAGAGTAAATACATTATAAATATCTGCACAAACTTTATATGTGCTTAGTTTTTAATTTGTATGCATGCAATTAAATACATAAATATTAATTATATTTATAAAAGAAGTCTTCAAATATCTTCAAAATGTTGGAATGTACTTCAGTAGTTCAATGGATTATGAAATGAAAATGTTTGTAGATCAAACTTTTGAAAAAAGTGGAAATTGCTTTGAAAAATTCCAAGCTGTAATCCTTTAATTTTAGCCTGGGTTTTGTTATTTCAAGTGTTTACTAAGTCTTTGAACTTCTAACCGAAGTCTTAAAGTGCTCATATGTTACACTATTCAATACTAAGATATTTAAATTTGGATCAATCATATAAAACTTATAGAGCACAAAATACTTGGGCTAGTCAAACAAATGTACATAAGGAGGGTCTTTCTCCTTTTATTCATGGAAATGACTGTAACATTGTTTATCACTTTTATTGGCATAAGCTGATCAATTCCAGTGAATATTGAAGACCTGCCTATGGTTTTGTCATAACCTGCCTTTGGACATTTTTAATTTGAATTTAGTAATAAATCATTTTAAATTCTGTTCATTTGTTGTCTACTTGAGTATACTGAGAATTTTTTTCTACTTAAAAAGAAGGAATTTATAACAGAAAATAAATTGTTTAATATAAAAATCATTAGAATACGTTCGATTGACTCTTTGGATAATATCACAGTTCATTTCTATTCCTCAGAGTAAGGATAGTAGGGGTCTGAAGCAGTAAACACTCAGCAAATATTTGGTACTATCACTCTTTTTATCCTTGGAATAGAATAAGTCTAGCCCACCTTATTTGGGTAAGTCTTAATTTTGTTCTTAATCTGTAAAGAATAGTATAGTATGAAAAACTCTTGAGAAATTGGCCCAATTCTTATTCTTCAAAGGAAGTGATTCTTCTTCCAGTTAAATTAGGATGCCTATTTCCTCCCCCAAAATAATTTAGTTCAGCTATGTCATGGGCTATCACATGAAAATAAACTTTTTTTTTTTTAATTGGAGTCTCACTCTGTTGCCCAGAATGGAGTGCAGTGGCATGCTCATGGCCACCCTGGCATAGAACTGCTGGGCTCAGGCGAACCTTTCACCTCAGCCTTCCAAGCAGCTGGAATTACAGGTGAGCGCTATCACACCCTGCTAGTTTTTTTTTTCTTTTTTTAAATTGTAAAGATGTGGTCTCACCAAGTTGCCCAGGCTGTTCTTGAACCCATGGGCTCAGACAACACCTAGGTCCTCCAAAGTGCTGGGATTACAGGATGGAGTCACCATTCCCAGCCAATATTTTTTAATCTCAGCAAATTACAACACATTTTATTAATTGAAATTCACATTGGAGAGATACAATACCAGAAAAAATGATCACACCTAATTCAGCAATTATTTATTGAGTGTTTCTTCTGTCATAGAATATTAGAAAAGGAGTATATTTGAAGTCATTACTATACATATATGTATTTGTACTCATTTACATTTATAGTATTCATGTTATGATCATAAAAAGAAGTAATGCATTGTTGCTGCCTTCAAGAAGCAATCTTTTATTGATTGATATTTTGAAAAGAGTTTTTTTTCTGTTTTGTTTTTTAATTATGAAGTTCAATATATAGAGCAATGATATGCTGAACCCCTGATCACAAAATGGATGTAACAGCTGGAACAATTAATGCATATTGAGAAGAAAGTATGGCATCTGGGAGAAAGCTATGGTTCATGAGAAAAACAAAATGACAACAACAAAAACTTTGTTATGTTTTGATTTTGTGGTATCTTCTGAAAAGAAAAATGTGTCTGGCATCTAGATTGAGAGATAATGTTTTACTCAAGATACAATACAAACTGTAGGTGTCAGATTCAAGTTGATACTGCAAATTATTTGGCACTTTTGAAGAACTTCCCTTCTCTCTTATTGTTGTCATTAATGTTTTCTCCCAGAAGATTAAAATTGTCTTAACTTGGTTAAATATATTTTTACTCTCATCAGATCTAATTACATTTAACATACACATTATTTACAATTTACAGTGGAATTCGTATTTACTCTGTTTTACAAAATCTAAAAGTTAAGCATTTAGCAAAGTGTAATCATTTCTTTTAACATTTATGCCTAGTACAAGAATCCAAAAATAGACAGTCCATGTATATTTCTGCCAGGTAATTGTAAAAGAACAAGACTCAGTAATGCTGGATAATCGTGATGCACTTCAGTCTAAAAGATATTCTAGAGTCACAGATTTGTTAAAGATTTGCAGACCCCAAAATATTGAGACTGTTTTAATGACACTGTATTTTAGACTCAGTGTGTTGTCGCACATGCATCCATGCCACCCACAAAGAGTTAAAAAATTTTTTCAATTAAAAAAATCTTAGAGAAAATGTAATTAAGTAGCTACCATTAAATATAAAAGTTTACCCTAATTATTTTAGGAATAACTGCTCATCACATAAGAGTACATTTTCAAAATTTTATGAAAATAAAGTATTAAAATCAGATTTAGATGTAAATCTTATATGTGTTAATGAACGTCAATATAATCTATAATTTTGAAAATTCATCTATAACATAAGATCTGATTATTGCATTTTATATATGCTTTAGTTTATATAAATACTATTTTCTTAAAGATTACTATTTGTATTCCAAATAGGAGAATAAGAATTATCACAGACTTAGGAAAAATAAATCTGTTTTTGCCAAACTGTAACAAACCTAATTTTACAGTGACAGACAAGCCTAACTTATATTTTGTAGTTTGTCAAATTGGTAAAATATTTATAATTCAGAGCATATTAACCTCAAAGGCAAAATATATAAAATGAACTTGTGAGGTTACTACAAATAAATGTGTTAAAATAAAAACACCTTACATGTAAAGGCCAATAAAATATTACAGAAAGGGTATCTATTTATTGTTTCTTCAAGTTCTCCTTTAAAATTCTCAAAAATAAATTGCCCTCTGAAAGTTATTTGAATTGAAGATGCTCTTGATGAAAGAATGTATAAAGAAAATTAATATCTTTTGTAGAATAAAAGGTTAGCAAGTTCATAATATTTTGTAATTGGTATATATGCAGTTACTCTTTTATGTTTAAATTTTTCAAACTATTATGAAAAATTAAACAGGAGAATATACTATAGAAGTTGGATCATTTCAAATATTTATCTCAGTCATTTATCACTTATTTTGAATACTTTCCACTACATGCATGTTATATTTCTGTTTACTCATAGCATCTATAGTATTTACCTATTTTATTTATTACAAGGCAAGAAATTAAAAAATATATAAAAAATATTGAAACCTTAATAAGAAAAAATGACTTACTAAATAGTAGGTGCATTTTTTATATTTTTAGGGATTGAATATCTGGGAAGAATTTTGATTCTCCATCGCTGATGAAACTTAGCTTAGCTGGGTAGGTAGTTCTTGGTTGCAATATTTTAATCTTTGAGAACTTTGAAAATTAAACTCCAGTTTCTTCTAGCCTGAATTGTTTGTGTAGATAAATCCATTGCTATTCTAATTGGTCTTCCCCAGTAGGATGTTTGACCCTTCTTTCTTGCTGCCTTTAGGATTTTTTTTTTTAATACTTACTTCGTGTAAATGAATTACTATGTGTCTAGGAGTTGGTCTTCACATTTGATGTCTTGCAGGGGTTCTCTGAATCTCTTATGTTTGAATGGTCACGCATTCTTGGATAATTTCATGGAATGTTTGTTCCTGGGTGGTCTCTATCTCCCTATCTGCCTCAGGGATTCCAATTAGTCTTAGGTTTAGCCTCTTAATATAATCAGTCATCTCTTGGAGGTTTTGTTCTATCTGTTTAAGCTTCTGTTTTTAACAGCTTGGGTTATTTCCATATTTGGGTCCTCAAGTTCTGAGATTCTTTCTTCTGCTTGGTTAATTCTGTTTTTCATGTTTATCAGTTTGCTGTTTATTTCATTCACTTTATTCTTTATTGCTGTCATCTCAATGATCAACTCCTTCAATCTTTCCTCTTGCATCTCCTCATTTCTATTTATGTTCTCTATTAATATCTTGATATTTGTGTTTATGGTTTGAGACCAGTCTTTCTGGGGGCTCTTCATTGCTTGAGTTCTGAAGTCTATATGTTCTCAGTTGTTGTCTTCCAGGGGTTTGTATGAGACCTGTATTTCTTCCTTTGGTTCTTCTTAATTTTGAATGTTTCCCCTCCCTTTCTTTTTTTTCCCTTCTTTAATTCTGTTGTTCAGTGATGAGGGAATAGTTCTTACATCTCTTTGCTCAATCCCCTATTCTTCCTTATGTATATCCTCTAGATTTCTTCAATTTTTAAGCTGAACTGGGGTTGGGGGAACTGTGATTTTTGCAACTTTGGATTAATTAAGGGGAAAGCTGTGGTTCAGAAGCTATCTTCAGATCCCACTATCTACTGACAGGTGTGTGGGTTCCCTGGAACCCACTTTGTACAGTTTTACAATCTGTCCATGCAGTAGGGGTGTATGTTTGCCCCCTGAAAGCAAAATGATGTCAGAACAAGGAAAGGAGTGGAAAAAATAAGGAGGAAGACAAAAGGAAGGTGAAGAGGAAGAAGAAGAAAGAAAACAGATGCACCAACTAACAAAGAAACAAAGACAGAAAAACAACACAATCATACAAACAAACAAAACCCCTGTTAATGTACTCACCATCAAAAATATGCAAACAAGATCTAAAAATAAAATAAAATAAAATAACAGAAACAAAGCAGGTGTGAAAACATAAACAAAAACAGAAAGAAAAAGAGACAAGTAAAAAATTTTAAAAAAACAACTCACTCTGTAGCCATTTCTGGATTTCAGTTTCCTTTCCTAAAAACTGCTGCTGCTTTTGGCTGCCACTGCTTTTGACTACCACCAAATTAGGGAGTGGTTCTGATCTCTAGCCCATCCCTCCACTCAGCACAGGTTGATAGGGTTGTTTCCAGTATGGGTCAGATCTTGACTCAACCAACTTGTCTGCTGCTGCCGCTGTTGTCAAGTCTACCACTCAGATCAGACATGTCTGTGCCTGTTCCAGGGTGGGTGAGGGGAGTGTCTGACACTCCAATTCTGATGGTCAATTCCAGAGGGCTGCAGAGATAGTCTCTGGGTCTCAGGTTGGAGGCTGGACATAGTTGGGCCGGTAATGCAGGTCTCTGCCCGGTCCTGGGGCAGAGAAGATGGTGCCGGTCAGTGTCTCTTCACTGGTGATGGGGTTCCATTCCAGATTTCCTCACTGTGCCTCCACAGTTCATGCTGCTAGTGCCCAGCCTGCTGCCACAGGTGGTGTCATGAGCAAGGTGTCAAGTGCTGAGAACCAGCTGTTCTTTGCTGCCTCTACTCAAGAGACCTCAAGATTGGCAGATGATACTGTGCACCAGGGGCTCCAAACTCAGGGCAGTGGCAGGTTGCAGTCACCTCCAGAGGACAGCCCTAGATGCATAAACCTGAGTCTCACCTCAGACAGGCTTTCGCTTATCCATTGGCACACACTCACACACATAGATGTTTTTTATGGACACTGGCTTTTGCAGAGACTCTCACACTCTGGCCAATTCTGTCGCCATCTTTGCATTTTATATATTTTTAGGAATACTAGACTCAAACTACTAGTTAAAAATGTTTCCAAAAATTTCCTTGGATTATTTTTCTCTGATAAGCCAAGAGATAACTTTAACTCATAGAGTTTGTTACATGATATTTTTATAAAAAGTGAACTATGTGTTTTACCAAAAAATCTATGAAACAAATATATAAAATATATTCAAGCTATATTTACATGTTTGTATAACAAACCCACATTTTCTCTATTCCTATAATCTTCTTTTCCCTATAAAAATAAGTCTATTTATTTAGCATATTAGTGCTAAGTATAAGTTTTAGGGATACAATGATGAATAAAATATTTTTACTCCCTCAATAAAATTACTTTTTATAAGAATATAGAATAATCCACAAGAAATTATAGCATGAACAGTATGAACTTGTAAGTTGAGTAAGCTTTTCCCTGCTACAAGGGGAAGAGGCCTGTGAAGAGTTTTCAGAAAAATAGATAGACAAGAAGAAAAGTAGAAGGAGCTGCAGAGAAGAATTGAGAATATTTGTTATATGAAATGACAGAAGGCAGAGTGCAAGGACAGAAGAATCAAAATGTGAATTCATTTGAAAAAAAGATTATACAACAAATTATAAAAGATTCCATATGCCTTATGTTTAAGTTAAGATATTTTTAGTTGTTTTCATCTGGCATTGGAAATCTATTCTTAAAAGGATAACATTATAAAAAATGTCTTTGCTTGTAATTACAGGTTGCTCTTTAATAGCAAGGAGGATAATACTGACAACTAGAAAACAGGTTGGCAATATTTTTATGTAGTTTGGGAAAGAGAAAATTACCATGGAGTTGATGGTTTCTTAGAGGAAGAGGAATGAAAGTGACAAAGAAGTTTATGGTAATTCTTATGGTTTTGATTTGCAAAAAAAAAATAAGGTAAGAGTGTCATCCTGTGAACTTGAAAACAAAAAGAAGGACATTTAGAGGAAATACTAAAAGTTTGGTTGGGAACATAATCAGTCACAGCAGCCTGTAGGGTATTCAAAAAGAATTTCCCAATAGAAAGTTACATGAATAATAAATTCCAGAAAATTCCAGAATATTAGGTTTAAAGTCAACCAGAAAATAGTATGTTAACAAAGATAAAGTTATGATGAGATTGTCTGTGAACTTTATTTATTACTTTAATGAAAGATTAAATTCCAGGACAAATTCTTAGATAATACAGCATTATAAGGAACAAAAAGAAAAGCTTCAAAAGAGACTGGGACCTGTTATTAAAAAATGGGAGGCAACCTAATTTCAAAAAGAAGAAAAAATAAAAGAATGCAATAGTATCATTGTAATACAAATAACATAACAGTAAAAAAGTGTCCATTACATTTAGTCAAAGGTTAAGGCAATGGTAGTCTTGGTGATAAATATTTCCTTGGAAAGTATCTAATTTACAGAATATTAAGGTAACAAGAAATTAATATACACATACATATAAGAACTGAAAAATAAATCTTTCCGAAAGTTTTCTATGAGTGCAAGAAAGCGACAATATAGAACTGAAAGTGGTCATGTAATTAAATAATTTCTTATTGGTTAGTGGGAGGGATTTCAGTTTTTATAAATTAAAGAAACTAGTGAACTAATAAAATTTAAAAGTAAATGAAATGGGATAAAAAATTAATTTTGGTTAATTTCTGTTTTTAGTAGCAGAACAATGTCCAAATGAGGGGGAACCAAAAAAAATCCCAAATTTATTTATAAGAAATTGTGTATGTATTCTTACGTTTAAACTCAGTCTCCTTCAAAGTACTCCACATTTGATGCAATACACCTATCTAGACACTTTTTCACTGTTCAAAGCAGTTTTTGAACTTGTCCATTTTGATACCTTTTTGTACTTCTGCCATTTTTGTTTCACTTCTTCCACTCGGCAAAACATTTCCTTTGAGGACATTTTTAATCCATGGAAACAAACAAAGTTGCTCAGGGCAAGATTGTGTGAATAGGGAGGATGGAGCATGGGGGTTATGCTGTTTTGGGCTAAAAACTGCTGAACACTCAGCATGGTGTGGTCAGGTGCACTGCGAGATCACCTACCATGCAATTAGGCAAACAAGGTGAAAATAATCTCCTCCTTCCCCCAAAAATGTTTACTGAAGACCCAGTGCAGTTTCCCAGTGCAGAATATTGTGGTTATAGAGCAACTGGTTTACTTAAAAGTCAATGAGAGATAATCACCTGTAAGGAACGAATAAATATGAGACTTGGATTTGTTGGAAAAATATAATTAAAGATAACAGGACAAAAAGATGAAGTCAATATAGCCAAAGAGCAGCCATTTTAACATTGCCTAGTTGTCATGGTTTTCTAGCAGTTCACTTTATCCTCTAATCACTAGCCAAGAACAGAACCAGTTTCTCTGAGGTAGCTATTAATAATTGTTTCACAATGTCCTCCTTGGCTTGTTTTGTCCTCCACTCATAAAAACCAAGTTAACCTAATCAGCCCTTTGTGATCTTCATGACACAAACCAACACCATCATCATGGTAGCAATCATGTGACTAGCTGACCCATCTGTCTGCCATCCATTACATGACTTCAGTACCTATGTGTACCTGTCCTCTATGATGTCAAAGAGCAGACCACTACCCAATCACCTTAACAACCTTCCCCCATCAAAGGGAAAGTTTAAAAGGGTTCGACTCCCAGCAGACAGTTGCCATTGCTTTGTTAAACTCTGGTGTGTCAACATGGCTTTTTGATCTATGGTCACCATGTTTCCTGGCTTTGTCTCCTCCCCTACCTTGGGGAGGTGAATCTCCTTCGTTCTCCCTCTCTAATTGACTCTCTAAATAAACTGTATTTTCCTGTCTATCTTCTGTGCAATTCTTTGCAACTTTTTTTCACGTGGCACCAGATTATACAACCCTACCCCAGTAGGTCTGACTTAACATTTTGGAGGTCCCACTGGGATATGAGGTAACCTAATAAAAGATAAACTCATCACCCACCTCAGAAGACCTCTTTATAAAAGTAAAAAAAGAGAAAAACAATAATTTTATTATTAAATAAACATTAGCCCAGGATTTGATATTAATCACAGACAATCTGCCAAGAGATTGCAAAAAGAGAAATAAATTTCTTCCTTTATAAAGACAAGCAGATAAACCCATTATGTACATGTTCTTAAGGTAAATAATAACTAGTTTCCAGTTTAGAGCACTTGACACCATTTGTCATACATAGTTCATCCTAAATTCTTTTCGTAGTTAAAGTGACGATCAGCATTAGTTAATTAGCTCTACTGGAAAGAACAATAAACTTTTCATCTCTTCATGACAGGAGGTAGTTTTGTGACTTGAGAAAGAGACCCTCTGAAGTTATATTTCTATGCCACCACTGAAATTGGAAGAAAGGGCCTCTATCTTCCTTGATAATTACATTTCAAAGACATGGTTCTCAAGTCCTTGAGAAAGGCATTCCTTGGTCATAAAACTGGCAAGAGGCTTATTGAACTTTTAAAAAGATTTACACGGGTTTCAAAGAGACACAGTAATAACTCACAATTATAAGTTTTCTAAAGCAAATGCTCTAAAAAAAAACAGTGGGCATGGAGGATCTCTTGACTTATTTTCAACAAGGAGAATTAAGCTTCTTAATTGTATTTGCCTTTATACTTTTCTGGGCAAGACACAGCTGGATTAGCCAGAGAATTGCTGAAATGGTGGAGGCCAAGTATTCACAGACAAGACAGGGTAAAACCTCTGGGTACCTCAAATGCAGGGAAATTCTGTACTTTCCTGCAGCATTTCCTTCCCAAAACAAAACAAAACCAAAACAAACAAACAAAAAAAAAACCAAGCAAAAAATACTGAATGAGTTCTGAGAAAGTCCCCCTCATGCTGCTGACCTGGGAGAGAGACAAAACAGCCGTGTCTGAAGGGTCACAAAGCTGTCATGGAACTCTCTCCCCCATCATCCTTGTAGAGCAAAACCCTTAATCTGTAGGGAAAGTGGCTATAAACTCTGTTTCAATACTGAAAATGTATTGCAGATAGGGTGTGAAATGGAACAATAAAGCATAACTCTCTACCTCTGGGGGAGAAACAAGATAACTATAGCAGCTCAGAACTTCAGCCAGGTGAGGAAAAATGAAGAAGGTCATGAACTTGAGATCCAAGAACAAGGTCAAGCTGAAGACTAAGGTTTAATTTGAGTAACAGATACTGTCTACCCATACATCTGACTAACGAGTCTTCAAGTAATGTGCAAAGAAAGCAATAGCCAGAGACTTTCAGAGTCTTAGAACAACAGGAAGTGTTATTGCTGAGGGTAGAATAAATAATAATTAAAAACAAACAAACAAAGCAACCAAAAACCTTGCAGGTGAACCAGACTTTACCTTCAATACAAGTAATCTCGGCAGGAATTTAAGCCTTGGTGCACTGAGAATAACCTCAGCAATAACAAACTACCAGCCTAATCCAATTCCTAATTAAATTAACTCAGCCCCTGTCTTAAATCCAAGCTGAAGAAAAGACATGCCTGTTTCAAGGCATAAAATAAATTTATTGCAATCTCTATTGCCCTACACAAGATGCTTGGCTTTCAATAAAACATTCATACATATTAAAGGACAAGCAAAAGGACACATTCCTAAGAGACAAATCAGCAGAACCAGACTCAAGTTTGAAATAGATGTTAGAATTGTCAGACAGGTAATTTAGAATAACTATTATTTATATGGTAAAGTCTCTAATGGGAAAGGGGGAGTCATATACAAAATCAATTGGGTAACTTCAGAAGAGGTATAGAAACTATAATAAAGAATTGAATAGAAATGACAGAAATAAGAAATTCCATTATAGACAGAAAAAAGATGTCTTCCATGGGTTTACTGACAGACTAACACAGTAGAGCAAGAATCAGTGAACATAAAGAAAGGTCAATAAAAATCACCCACACTGAAAAAACAAAAAGAAAATATAGTGAGTAAATTAGTAGAACACGCTAAACCAGTGAAACAAAATCAAGCCACCTAACTTGTAATTTGAATCTCAAGAAGAGAAGAAAGAGAAAATAGGGTAGAAAAATAATTTTTTATAAAAATGACTGAAAATGTCACCAAATTACTGACAGACAGCCAACTCAAGAATTCAGGCAACGTTTAATAGGGCAAATAGCAATAAACCAATCAGTCAATCAGGTAGCTAGACAGATTAAATCTATACCTAAGCTTATCATATCCAAACTGCTGAAAAACAAAAACACAGTATAGGATTGCTGTTAAGTTTTTCTTTTGTCTATTCATCTTTTATTGCTCTTTAAAATTATACTTTTCTTTTAGATCTGATGAAAGCCTTAGTGATAAGTACTGCAAAGAACTGTAGCTATGGGTGTTCTTTCTTGACAATAGTTGTACTAAATTTGAATTTCAGAATTGCTTGCCTAATTATTTTTGGCAACCTCAAATAATATGCTGCATGTTTATTTTTGAATGATCCAACAGTGAATGTGGTTAGACGGCAAGGCAACAAGGACACATACACAACTTTCAGAAAAATTATTAGAAGGCTAGACCAGTGGACAATGCTAAGCTTAATTCTAGCTTCCTAGCTGAGAATGACTTGTAGATTTGTACTTCACTATTCAACAAAATAAATAGAAGAAACAATCTTAGTAAGGGGAAATATTAATTAGTAAGCTATAATCAGGACAAGAAAGATTTCTCGCTTTGATTTTGCGTGCTAATCTAAATTAGATTTGATAGGATTAAGAAACAATGATTGCTCTTTTCTGCTACTTTTCAATAATGTAAGTGAAATATTTATTAAATATTAGAAATTCAAGCAATCATTATTTCTTTTGGAAGTCTTTATTAAAATATTTATATGAGAAAATCCTTGAGTTCTCATTAACATATAGGGAAGATTTCTAACTGATAAAAATTTCATTACTATAAATATCACATATCTAAGCAATTCTTTAAGGTGTTTGTATCATAATCATAAATTAATAGGATGCAAATATTTGTCATGTTGCTACTCATTGAGAAATTATTCATTTTGTAGGAGAAATGAATCTAAATATTTATTTTATACTTACATAACAATAATTGCTTGTCCACTGATGGCTTTTTTCTCATTGTGTTTCATAGGATTTTAAAAGTTTAGTGATTGAAAGGAAATAAATTATCATCTACAGTCATGAGTCTTTTAACAACAGGAATTCATTCTGAAAAATATGTCTTTAGATGTGTGAGCTTCATAAAATGTACGTCATAGAGTGGTGACCTAAATGGTATAGCCTACTACACACCTAGACTATGGTATAGGCTATTGCTTGTAGGTTACGAACCTGCATGGTATGTTTCTTCACTGAATACTGTAGACAACTAGAATGCAATAATAAGTATATATGTATCTAAATATGGAAAAAGAACAGGAAAAATATGTGACATGATAATCTTGTAGGATCACAGTCCTATATACAGTCCATTGTCAGCTGAAACTTCTTTATGTGACATATGACTGTAATTATAAAGGGAATCCAAAAAGATGACCTTATAGAAGCAGAAGATAGTTATGGTTATAGAGAATAGGGGGAGAAAGTAGACAGGGAAAGGAGATATATTGATTAAAGAGTACAAAATTTCTGTTAAGGGAAATGGGTTTGGATAATCTATAATAATGTATTAGATATCTCAAATAGCTAAAAGACAGGATTTTAAATGTTCTCACCACAAATAAATGATAAATATTTGGAGTGATGTGTACATAATAAGCCTGATTTGAACATTCTACAATGCATATATGTAAGGACATATCACATTGTACTGCATATTTATATGCAATTATTTCACAGTTAAAATGAAATAAGGTATATGCAATTATTTCACATTTAAAATGAAATAAGGTAAACAGTCAGAAAGAGATGGTATCCTGACTCACCAATGCTGGGTTTCAAGATACAAAGGGCAAGGAATACAGGCATTCTCTAAAAACTAAAAAAAGTCAAGAAAATTTGTTTGTTTGTTTGTTTGTTTGTTTTTTCCCTAGAAACCTTAGAAAGAAATACAGTCCTCATATCACCTTGATTTTAGCTCAGTGAGAGTTCTGGGTGCCAGCATCTGTTTTATAGAGTTATAAAATAATAAATTCGGATTGTTTTACACTACTTAATTTGTGGTAATTTGTTACAGCAGTCAAAAGAGACTGATTAATGGGTCAATGCTTGTGGGTGGGATTGCTGGGTCATGCATTAAGTTTATGTTTGACTTTTTATAAACCCTGCAAAGTATTAAAATAAAACAAAATAAATCCTCCATTACACTTATTAGGAAACAGATCAAGAATGAAAAAGTATATGGTCAGGCTGGTAGTCAACAAATAGGAGTGGTAAGAGTGTGTCTGTCTGTGTGTGTAGAAAATCTATATAGCTAACCTATTGTTAAAAATGAAACAAAATATTTTTGAGGTCTCTAGTTAATTGAGTACTGAGTTTGCAGTTTATTTTTCTCTGTGTCTTGGGAAAGTGAATTAAACTTTCTATATTCTGCTTTATTTTTATTTAAAAGTAAAGCATAGGATATTAGTAATAATAGCTATGGAAATAAAGACTGTGGGAAGTAGAAACAAAACCTGAATATTTTTAGTGTGCTGTTCATGTATGGCACTAAAATTTGAAACATGCTACATAGAAAAGTAAATTAAGGACCTCACGTTCCATTTATATTTTCGATAAAAAAATACCGTATAACTTAAAAAGTTCAGTTAAGCTCTTTGTCTTTCAATTACATATGAGCAAACTTAGATAAATCAGATAAATAAATAGAAAAATAGATCAAGAGAGTCAATTTCATGGTTATAAAGTATAGAAATTAGAAAGTCTCCTTTTGAAGAATTACAGTGTTGTAATTCACAGCACTAAATATATTTTGAAATATGATGCATAATTCAGGCCAATATATTTTTGATATACGCATTTGAATAAAACTATCTTTGAATTGAAGTTCCATTCTTGTAAATATCATGATTAAAATTAATGCAATAATGATATAACATGCTCAGCTCCACTCCCAGTTGTTCTAAATTGTGTTGTTAGTGCCAGCCCCAGGAGTCTGTTTCCCCTTTCAGCATATCATCTTTTTTTTCTTTATTTTAGAGATGTGGGGTACATTTCAGGGTTAGGTATACAAATGTTCATTATGTAGGTACCCTTGGTGATGAGGTGTGCTCCTGCCTCCCCAGGAGTTTCCCTCAACTGCCAATCCCAACCACCCTCCCTGGCAGTTTCCTGCTACTGCCAATCCCATTCTTGTAGTATTATGATAATTGTCCAAGGTTTGCTTATGAGTGAGAGTATATGGTACTCTGTTCTTTGTTTCTGTGATAGATCACTGAGTATGATTGGCTCTAAATCCATCCAAGTTGCTGCGAAGTTCATATGTTTGTACTTTTTCATGATTGCATAATACTCCATTGTGTATATGTACCACATATTTGTATCCAGTCCAGCTTTGATGGGCAGTGTGGTTGTTCTATGTTTTTGCTATTGTGAATAAAGTTGCAACAAACATGCATGTGCAGGTATCCTTTTTGTAGTATGATTTGAAATCCTCCAGGTATATTTTCAATAGGAGAATTGCTGGGTCATATGCAACGTCAATTTTTTCTTCTTTCAGAAATCGCCACACTGTCTTCCAAAGAGATTGCACTAGTTTACATTCCCACCAGCAGTATATAAGCATTCCTTTTTCTCTGCATCCTTGCGAGCATCTGTTGTTGTTGGTTTTATTAATGATGGCATCTTACTGGGGTTAGGTGGTATCTCAATGTGGTTTTGATTTGCATTTCTCTGATGATGAGTGAGCCTGAGTACTTTTTCATGTGTTGTTGGCTGCCTGTATATATTCTTTTAAGAAGTGTCTATTCATGTCTTTTGCCCACTTTTTATTTGGGCTGTTTTTTGTTTGTTTGTTTGTTTGTTTGTTTTTAATTTCGGCACGTTTGAGTTTCTCATAGATCCTAGATGTCAGGCCTTTGTCAGATATACAGTTGGTAAATATTTTTCATTCTGTGGACTGTCTCCCTGCTCTCTTGATGGTTTCTTTGGCTTTAAAGAAGCTTGTCAGTTTGATGAGGTCCCACTTGTATATCTTATTTCTTATGGTGAGGGCACTTGGGGTTTTGATCAGGAATTGGTTGCCAGTTCCAATTTCCATAAGGGTGTCACCTGCATTTTCTAAGGTTCTTATAGTTTGAGATTTTACATTTCGGTCTTTGATCCATTTAGAGTTAATGTTTGTATATGGGGATAGGTGGGATTCCTGTTTCAATCTTCTGCATGTGATCAGCCAGGTTTCCCAGCACCATTTACTGAATAGGTTCTCCTCTCCCCAGTGGTTGTTGTTGGAGACTTTGTCAAAGATGAGCTGGTTGAGAAATTGAGGCTTTGCTTCTGGAATTTCTATCCTGTTCCATTGGTCCGTATGCTTGTTCTCATACCAATACCAGGCTGTTTTGATTACTGTAGCCTTAAAGTAAAGTTTGAAGTCTGGAAGTGTGATACATCGAGCTTTGTTTCTTTTGCAAAGGATTGCCATCTTTTAATAATTAAGATACTGCTACACTAAACAAATGGAAAAATATTCCATACTCGTGAATTAGAAGAATTGACACTGTTAAGATGTTCATCCTATCAAAAGCAATCTACAGATTCAATGCAATACCCATTAAATTACCAACATCAGTCTTCTCAGACCTGGAAATGACAATACAGAAATTCATATGAAAATATAAAAGACCATGAATAACCAAAACAATTCTTAGTAAAAGAAACAAAGTGAGAGGGTCACACTTTGATGCTTTAAACTGTACTATAAGGTTACATTAATCAAAACACCCTGGTACTGGTACAAGCACAGGTATATAGACCAATGAAAGAGGACAGGGATTTTGGAAGCAAAATCTCAATTTCTCAACCAACCCATCTTCAGCAAAGCCTCCACCAACAACCTCTAGGATGAGGAGAACCTTTGCAGCAAATAGTACTGGAAAAACTGGCTGAACACATGCAGAAGATTGAACCAGGACCCCTACCTATCACCATACACACAAATGGATCAAAGATCTAAATGTAAAAACTCAAACTATAAGAATCCTAGCAAATGCAGGAGACACTCTTACAGAAATGGGAATAAGTAAACAATTCCTGATCAAAGCCCCAGATGCCCATGACATTAGAGATAAGATAAACAAATTGGACTTCATCAAACTCAAAAGCTTCTGCATAGTAAAAGAAACCATCAAGAGAGCAGAGAACCAGCCCACAGAATGAGAAAAAATATTTGCCTACTGTATATCTGACAAAGGCCTAAAATCCAGTATCTACAAGGAACTCAAATGTACCAAAGAGAGAAAAACAAACAGTACTATTAAAGAATGGGCAGAATACATGAATGAACACTTCTCAAAAAAACATACAAGCAGTCAACAGATACATAGAAAAATGCTCAGCCCCACTATTCATGAACAATATGCAAATTTAAACCACACTGAGATACCACCTAACTCCAGTCAGGTCAGTCATCATCAATAACTCAAAAAACAACAGATGCTGAAGAGGCTGTGGGGAAATGGAGTCACTTCTTCTACACAGTTGATGGGAGTGTAAACTAATACAACCTCTGTGGAAGAGTGTGCAGCAATTACTAGAAGATGTATAAATCGACCTTCCATATGACCCAGCAATACTTCTTCTGGAAATATACAAAGAGGAACTCAAATCACTCGGTAAAAAGGTACCTCATTGTAAAGGTCTTTCATGTCTCTGGTTAGGAAGATGCTGAGGTATTTCTTTTATTTATTTATTTTTGACTCTTGTGAATGGAATTGTGCTTTTAATTTGGTTCTCTGCCTGCTTGTTTTACAATGAGAGCTACATATCACCGCACAAAGAAATCCAAGAAGACAAAACACATGGAAAAATATTCCATGTTCGTGGATAGGAAGAATCAACATTGCTAAGATGTCCATCCTACCAAAGACAATCACAGATTGAATGCAATACCCATTAAAATACCAACATCATTCTTCTCAGACCTGGAAAAGACAATACAGAAATTCATATGGACACATAAATGATCACGAATAGCCAAAACAATCCTTAGCAAAAGAAACAAAGCAGGGTATCACACTTCCAGACTTCAAACTTTACTATAAGGATACATTAATCAAAACAGCCTGGTATTGGTACAAGAACAGGCATATAGAACAATGGAACAGGATAGAGATTCCAGAAGCAAAGCCTCAATTTCTCAACCAATTCTTCTTTGACAAAGACTCCCACAATAACCACTGGAGAGAGAAGAACCTATTCAGTAAATGGTGCTGGGAAAACTGGCTGATCACATAACAGAAGACTGAAACAGGAATCCCACATTCCACCATACACAAAAATGAACTCTAAATGGATTGAAGACCTAAACATAAAACCTCAAACTATAAGAATCTTAAAAAATGCAGGAGACACCCTTATGGAAGTTGGAACTGGCAACAAATTCCTGATCAAAACCCTAATTGCCCATACCATAAGAAATAGGATATACAAGTGGGACCTCATCAGACTGACAAACTTCTGCAAAGCAAAAGAAACCATCAAGAGAGCAAGGAGACTGCCCACAGAATGAGAAAAAATATTTGCCAATTGCATATCTGACAAAAGCCTAATATCCAGGATCTACAAGGAACTCAAATGCACCGAAAGGAAAAAAACAAACAGCCTCATTAAAAAGTGGGCAAAAGACATGAATAGACACTTCTCAAAAGAAGATATATGGGCAGCCAACAGACACATGAAAAAGTGCTCACCCTCACTCATCATCAGAGAAATGCAAATCAAAACCACACTGAGATACCACCTAACTCCAATAAGAATGGCCATCATTAATAAAACAAACAACAACAGATGCTGGTGAGGATATGGAGAAAAAGGAACGCTTCTACACTGCTGGTTCGAGTGTAAACTTGTGCAACCTCTTTGGATGATAGTGTGGCAATTTCTGAAAGAACCAGAAATTGACCTTCCATATGACACAACAATCCCCCTTATGGGAATATACCCAGAGGAACTCAAATCATTCCACTAAATAGATACCTGCACACGCATGTTTGTTGCAGCTCTGTACACGATAGCGAAAACAATGAACCAACCATGCTGTCTGTCAAAGCTGAACTGGATAAAAAAAATGTAGTACATATGCACAATGGAATATTACGCAGCCATGAAGAGGACAAACATATGGACTTCACAGCAACTTGGATGGAGTTAAAGTCTATCATACTCAGTGATCTATCACAAAAACTAAGAACAGAGTATCATATGTTCTCACTCACACGTGGATCTTGAAGAATTGTCATAATACTTGCTATAAAAAAGTGTTTGGCAGTAGTGGGAAACTGCCAGGGGAGGGGTGTGGTATTGGCAGTTGAGGGAAACTGCCAGGGGAGGGAGGGGCACACATCATCAACAAGGGCACCTGCATACTCAACATTGTTTACCTAACCCTGAAATGTATCCCACATCTTTAAAATGAAAAACAAGACGGGCTCGGTGGCTCAGCCTGTAATCCTGCGCCTTTGGGAGGCTGAGGTGAGTGGATTGCCTGAGCCCACGGGTTCGAGACCCGCCTGGGCAAGCGAGACCTCATCTCTACAATAAATCAAAAAATTAGCCGGGCGTGGTA